>PVHT020000144.1:7656883-7736228 GCA_004024745.2 Catagonus wagneri
GGGAGGGGTGGGAGGGAGTGGGGATAACTACTGCTTTAATGATGGAATAGCAAGGAGCTCCAACTGTAATGCACGGGGAACTATATCTAATTACATGTGACAAATCCATATATGTACATGTAATCGGGTCACCACATGGTGCAGTTGGAAAATCTGACAGAAATCTGTAAGCCAGCTATAATGCAAAAATAAAAAAAAAAATAAATAATAATAGAATAGATAAGCAATGATGTCCTACTGTACAGCAGAGGGAACTACAGCCAGTCCCTTGGGACAGACCATGATAGACAATAAGAAGGCATAAGAAAGAGGATGTATATGTATGTGTGACTGGGTCACTATGCTTGCTGCACAGCAGAAATTGGCATGGCACTGTAAATCAACTACGATTTTTATATTTATTTTTGCTCTTTTTTTTAGGGCTGCATCTGCCACATATGGAGTTTCCCAGGCTAGGGGTCTAATCGGAGCTACAGCTGTCGGCCTACGACAGAGTCACAGCAACGCAGGATCTGAGCCACATCTGCAACCTTCACCACAGCTCACGGCAATGCTGGATCCTTAACCCACTGAGTGAGGTCAGGGATCAGATCCGCAACCTCATGGTGACTAGTCAGATTCATTTCTATTGCGCCACAATGGGAACTCCCTAATTTTTAAAGTGCATTAAAAACTACCACTGTTTAAAAAAAAAAAGGAAGATGAAGCATTTCCCAAGCCTATTATGTTAGATCATGATAAAGGTATTTTGATCCCACGTACCATCTTGCGGGATTAGCACTTCACTGAATAACACCCCTTGGATAGAGTGTAGGAACCACTTGTCCATGGTGATGTTTCCGTCTTGGTTTACAGCTACGTGCAGATGCAGACACATTGCCCCTGGATGCACAGAGCACAGCAGTGCACTCTGGAAGTTGCATACTTGAAATGAGCCATTTGAAAGAAACCAAAGGACGATGCCTAGATGCCATTCAGTGCATGCCCCCAGACAAGGCCCCATTCTTATTAAATCTTGCATCTCTTCGGACTGGTTATTGCCATATTGACAGATCTTTTTAGCAACACCCCTAGAATTATCAAGGCTGGGAGAGAAAAAGAAAACAATGGAAATGATCATGTAGCCAACCTTGGCATTGCTTTAAAAAAAAAAAAAGTCATTTTGCTTTTGATTCTGGGAAGCACACACTAGGAAATATTCGCCAGGCTCTCACTTGACACCAGTAGAACTGTCCTTTTTATGTCATCAAATGGGCTTCATGATTAGTCGTGCCCATTTCAGCTGGCCAAGTGCCCAAACGGTGCCTGAGGCCGGGCCAAGTGTTTCTTCCACCAATTTGAGCTGTCAAATCCACTCATTTTCCTGGGTTAGGACGGCAGTCCAGTCATCCTCAAAAGGGACATTTCCTGAGGGCCAGGCTCATGTACTCGCTAGGATCACATCCAAGCTGAGCTCAGCGCTGCTCTGACACAGGCAGGAACACACGATTAGAAATTCAGAGAAGCAAACTCAAGACGCCCCACACTGGGACCTTTCCCACTCTCAGTGCTTATTCCCAGTGACGAGAGACTATCTGGCCATGTTTTTCTAAGTTTCCCACCCCCAGGATTTAGATAAACATGAGGAATATTCCTGCCCTGGCACTGACTCCGTAGTTTTTTTGGGGGGGGTGAATCTATGAATTTGGGGTGCTTTTTCAACAGTCCAAGCTAGGCTCGTATTTTACATCCCTCCCTCTCCTGATCACACTGGACTGTGATTAGCCATCTACACATGTGTATGCGCCAGTGGACCTGTCGTAACACTAGAAAGCCTCCTACATTCCCAGCACCTGGCAGAGTGCCACCTGTCAGCTGCCTCACCCAGGTCAAAAGGAAAAGAAAGGTGAAAAGATGCAGGAAAAAAAAAAGTGTCATATAAATCCAACTCCTTTTATTTATCAAAAAAGAAAGAAAATAACTATCTGTTCTAAAAATCTACCCACTAGACTGTTTTTATAGCTCACGGTCCAAGACCCAGTCCCTTAGCCATCCGCTAAGTAAAGGAATCTGTACCAGGAAGGGGGAGGTTTTTTTTTTTTTTTGGGGCTTTTTAGGCTGCACCTGCAGCATATGGAGGTTCCCAAGCTGGGGATCAAATCAGAGCTGTCGCTGCCGGCCTACACCACAGCCACAGCAACATGGGATCCTAGCCGCATCTGCAGCCTACACCACAGCTGGATCCTTAACCCACAGAGCGAGGCCAGGGATTGAACCTGAGTCCTCATGGATACTAGTTGGATTCATTTCCTCTCCCCCACAACTGGAACTCCAAGGGGGAGATTTTTAACCAGACCCTTGATTACCCTAAACAAAAGATGTTTCCTTAGTAAGGAAAAAGGGAGAATAGTTGTTGGATCAGCAACCAGTGTCTGACATTGGTCAAAATCAAAAAGACCGGGTCTATTTTTATCCATAAAAAATAAATCCATAAGGTTTTTAAAAAGATGTACTCAGGCACTTCTATCCACAAGTTAAGATGACTTAATTTTATTTACCTATTTTCCACTGAGAAATTTTTATGGTCCTCTGGTCCACAGAAGTGTCCAGATCGGAGGGGCAGGGGGGTGGGGGTGTTCTTTTTAAATACATCACTCCCCTGTCAGAAATCGAGCCCAGCCCCTGCCTGCTTAGGCTCCTTCATGAATCACCAGACCACATGCCCTTCCCTTTATTTGCCTGTGTTGTGCTGCAAATTAAGTTTAAAAGACACTTAAAAGACATTTTTATTCCCAAAGAAAATTTAAAGAATAGAGCTCCCCCACAGCCACCACCCAGGATAAAGGACTCTAGCTGCTGTCATGCCAGGAGGGCTTAATGACAGTGCTGGATGTGTGTGTGGACAGCCGAGTCTCCCTTCAAAGTTGTCTTTCTGAATGGGCTTCAAGATGTTTTGACAATTATCTGTTACAAAGAAACTCACTATTAATTGCATATTGTCACAGCTCCTAGTCCAGCATAACTGTTAGCCCAACAAAGCATTCTCTCCTTGGGGAAGGGGAGGCAGACACGGCCAAATCTTTTCCCAGCGGGTGGCTGGTTTCTCTAGGTCCCTCTCTGCTCCCTGCCTTCAGTTTTCGTGGGTAAAATCAAGGCAAAGCTCCATTCTCTGTGCAGGACTTCAGCTCTTTTCCAGCCAGGAGTTAGGATGACTCATTCCAGGATCCGTTGGGCAAGTGCAGTCCCAGGAACAGCCTCTCTGAACAGGGTTCACGGCAGACACCCGAGACCCAGGGGACTGAAGGCTGCAGAAGCCCCAAGTAGCTGAGATGGTGTTGGTGAGGCTTCCCAGCCTCCGCCCTGTATCCCTCCCACCCTCTGTGTGACATGATGCTGGAGAAAGCGGTGCTCAGGGGGAGGCTGGTGGGTAAGGGGGTCCAGGAGAGGAGAAGCAGAATAGAATGGAAATGTTGACCGTTCTTCACTGGAGGAGTTCGGGGTTAGCGTACGCACACTACTGTATACCCAGCAGATAACCAACAAGGACCTACTTCTAGCCCAGGAAACTCTATTCAAAAGTTTGTGATAAGCTATGAGGGAAAAGAATCTGAAAAAAATAGACATATAACTGTATATGATCTGTATGTAACGGAATCACTCTCTACATCTACAACATTTTAAATGAACTATACTTCAATAAAGTAAACAGATAAATTTTAAACTTCTTAATTGGAGGACGTAAATACTCAGCTCCAAGAAGAAAGCAGCAGCGGCATTATTGTACCAGGTTCAGAAGATTTTTTTCTTATTTATTTATTTATTTATTTATGTACTTATTTATTGGCCAGCCCAAGGCATATAGAGTTCCTGGGCCAGGGATCAGATCCAAGTCGCCGTTGTGACCTACATCACAATTTCGGCAACACCCAGATCCTTAACCCACTATGCTGGGTTGGGGATCAAACCTGCGTCCCGGTGCTCCAGAGGTGCCACCTATCCCATTGCGCCACAGCGGGAGCTCCCAGGCTCGGGAGATTTATTCCATCCTGACAAATTCAGGGAGTCGAACCAACTGGACCTCTAATCTATTCCCTACACCCGCATGGATTGATCTTCTGAAAACACAAATCCTATCATTTTCTTCCTCTCCTTATTCACCTCCAAAGATTCCCATGGCCTGCTAGATAAAGCCCCTACCTCTCTGCCTGGCCTGAGAGTTCTTACAGAGATGGGCCTGGCCTATTCTTCCAGGTTTGTCTCCAGTCATCTTCCCACAGCCACACTGGAGCCACCGTAGATACCGTCCCCACGGTCAGTGAACTTTCATGCCTTCTGACCTTGCTCCACGCTGTCTGTCCCCTCTTCCCAGAATGCTTTCTCCTTCCTCTTGCCTAAGAACTCTTGTTACCCTTCAATACTCAATTTAAATTTCCCCTCCCATGTAAAGCTGGCCCCCTGCCCTCTGGCAGAATTCATCTTACCTACTCTGGACTCGATGCATTTTGCTTCTACTCAACTATGCCACTAATCATATTGTGTCATCATCGTGTTTATATTTCCTCTGTTAGGTTGGAAGGTGATTTTCTTCTCAGCGGGAGTTGCATCTAATTGGCTGGCATAGCTCAAGTATCCAGTAGAGGTGGAAGGAGAAGTAAAATAGGTTAGAGAATGGGAAGAAAAGTGGGAAGTTGGATGGATGGATGGATGATTTGTATTACATTAGTATCTCATTCTTTTAAAGAGGATCCCCCAAGCCTATGCACTGGAAGAAATCTGTAAATAAAGAATCACTGAACTGAGACTTAATGGTGATCCCAGTCCTTGTGGCTTTATAGGTCCCAATGTCCCTATCTAATAAATAAGGAAGGCATTTCCTCCTCTAGTGTTCTATGGGTCAGTAAGTCTGAAGCATGGCCATCCAGTTGAACTTTCTATTGGAATGGAAATTTTCTAAAATTTGTTCTACCCTGTAAAGTTGCCATTAGTCACATATCACCATTGTTTGCTTGAAATATGACTAGTGCCACTCAGGAACTGAATCTGTAATTTTAACTAATTTTAATTTTATATTTGAATAGTGGCATGGGGCTAGTGGCTACCACAGTGGAAACACAGTTGTAAACCATTACTCAGTGTTTTACCTCAGGGTACTGCTACTTAACACTATCAAAAGCATTACTGTGCAGGCTCAAACTGCACAGATTCTTGTCCAGGTAATAAAGCCACCTATGCTGGGTGAAACGAGAGGTGTTCTATCTACCCTCTCTCATGCCGCAGCTAAACTTAACTCTTCCATCTCAGAGTCAGCGTCTCAGGGAACCCAACCTGCAAGGGCTAAGAGAAAGCAGGGGAATGGACAGGAGATTTGAAGCTTCATTGCTTCCCATTTGGCTGGCAGAGACCCCATCCCTCCCTGATGGAAGCTGGAGCACTCCAGACCCTGGCACAACACAGCAGTCCAGGCCACTTGAAAAGGCAGCCACTGGTGATGTATTGGGGTGAATACCAGACTAACAGGATTGCAATGCATCAAGGGTGAGAAATACAGTAGCAGTAGTAATTACAAGACCAATGTTGGTTACTTTTAAGCTTCACTGGTACTCTGAAAAAATATTTTTTTAAAAAAGCTGAGTTGTGTTCCCGCTGTGGCCCAGCGGAAACAATCCGACTAGGGTCAGTGTCCTTGACCTTGCTTAGTGGATCGGGGACCCGGCATTGCCGTGAGCTTTGGTGCAGGTTGCAGATGCGCCTCAGATCCCGCGTTGCTGTGGCTGTTGTGTAGGCCAGCAGCTGTAGCTCCAGTTCGATCCCTAACCTGGGAACCTCTATATGCCACAAGTGTAGCCCTAAAAAGAAAAAAAAAAAAAATCTGAGAGGATTAATACCTACAATACCACAGAAATAGTCACGCATCTGACTCCCACAGTTCTTCTCCAAAAGGATCTTTTTTGGAGGGGATCTGAGCTGCGTCTTCAACCTACACTGCAGTTCTTGCAATGCCAGATACTTAACCCACTGAGTAAGGCCAGGGATCGAACCCACATCCTCACAGACACTGTATCAGGCTCTTAACCCACTGAGCCACAATGGGAATTGAGTCTACCTTTTCATCTGTAAATTTTGTGAAACTTAAATATTGATCAAGTATTTCCAATGAAATTTTAACATCTGAATGGGAATGTACTGTAAGTACAAAATATACTTAGTGCCCCCCAAAAGACTGAAAGATATCTCGTTAATAGTGTTTTATGTCTTTTACATAAGAAAATATTGTCAATAATAGATTGCATTTAAAACATATTGCTAAAATCAATTTCACTGTTTTTTTACTTTCTTAATGTGTCTAATTTTCTTTTTCTTTGTCTTTTTAGGGCTGCACCCATGGCATATGGGGGTTCTCAGGCTAGGGGTCGAATCGGAGCTGAACCTGCTGGCCTACACCACAGCCATAGCCATAGCAACACCATATCCAAGTCTCATCTGTGACCTACACTACAGCTCACAGCAACGCCAGATCCATAACCCATTGAGCAAGGCTAGGGATTCAACCTGCGTCCTCATGGATACCAGTCAGATATGTTTCTGCTGAGCCACCATGGTAACTTCTAATGTGGCTATTAAACATTTTTATTTTATTTATTTGTTTGTTTGTTTGTTTGTTTAGTCTTGTTGCCTTTTCAGGGCGACACCCGCAGCATATGGAGGTTCCCAGGCTAGGGGTCCAATCTGAGCTACAGCTGCCGGCCTTCGCCACAGCCCCAGCAACAGCAATGCCAGATCCGAGCCGCATGTGCAACCTACACCACAGCTCATGGCAACGCCGGATCCTCAACCCACTGAGCGAGGCCAGGGATCAAACTCGCAACCTCATGGTTCCTTGTCAGATTCATTTCTGCTGCGCCATGATGGGAACTCTTAAACATGTTTAAATTAAGCACATGTATATGCAGCGGAAAGCACTGGTCTGAAAGATGCGGAAGATGTAATTTCAGTTGTATCTCCATTTTTTTCAGCCCTCTGGCCTCTGCAAAATCCAGACAGATCCTAGGGAATAACCATAGATACCGCAAACTGAGCAGGTGGAGACCCCAAGGGCAGCCACCACATCGGGTGTGCTTTCTCTCCTAGAGCGGATTAACAGTGTCCTGGGTTTGTGTTACGCAGCACTCGATCTGGCAAACGTGTCCCTTCCCACCCCTATCAGCGAAGATGCGGAGACAGAAAGCCTTCACGTGGAGCGGACGCCAGTACACATCTACAGCTGTGCCTCAATGGACTCTGACCTGGGTTCAAATTCTGCATCTCTCTTCCCCCACGACTTTCGCAAGATAACCTTCCCAAGCTTTGATTTTTTTTTTTACCATGCATAAAGTCAGATTAATTATACCTACTTCATAGGATTGTTCTGAAGACGAACAAGAGCTAATCTGTACAGGGTGCCTGACGTAGAGTAAGTAATCAGTCAATATAGCTCTCTGTTCCCCTCAGTGGTCAGAGAGAAAAACCTTAAAATGACAAGATACCCGGGGCACTTATATGAAGGTAAATAGGATGTTACCTTTATTTTGTTGTGACACATACTGGTGAGACACCGATATATGTATCCACCTGCAAGGATACAAATATTTAGTGGCTCTCAAGCCTGGTTGCAACTGAGGTTAAGTAATGGAACTACCTCGGAGATTTTTGAAAGATATGGATGATCAGACTCCAATCCCAGGGATGCTAGCTTAATTTAAACCTTAAAAATTATATTTACTGCAGTTATTGGAAGACTTTTAAATATGTTCTGAATAACTGGTCTGGGGCAATTTCTTTTTTTTTCCCCCTTTTCTCTTTTTTATTTATTTATTTATTTGCTTTTTAGGGCCATACTCGAGGCATACGGAGGTTTCCAGTCTAGGGGTCCAATCAGAGCTACAGCTGCTAGCCTATACCGCAGCCACAGCAACCCAGGATCCGATCCACGTCTGCGACCTATACCACAGCTCACGGCAACGCCAGACCCTTAATTCACTGAGCGAGGCCAGGGATTGAACCCACAACCTCATGGTTACTAGTTGGATTCGTTTCCGCTGTGCCACAACGGGGACTCCTTTTCCATGTATTTTTAATAAGTCTCCCAAAAGAGTCTAATACACAACCAGGGCTTTGAGCCACTTTTCTACCTGGGTGTTTTGTTCTCAGTCTTCGGTCAGCGATCTCCCCTCCTGGCTGCCCTTCTCAACGAAAACTCAAAGCTTAGGACATAGCGGCAACGGGTGTGTTTGAGACCCTTGACAGGGAAGAGAAGTCACGGTCATTATTAGCCCAAGTTGAAAGTAAGGAATGAGAAGAGGAAGGCAGATCCCTGGGCGCACTGCTCCGCCTCCCTCACGTCTGGATTTTCTTTTTTTTTTTTTTTTTGTCTTTTGTCAATTTTTAGGGCCGCATCCATGGCATGTGGAGGTTCCTAGGCTAGGGGTCTAATCGGAGCTGTAGCTGCCGGCCTTCACCACAGCCACAGCAACGCGGGATCCGAGCTGCGTCTGCAACCTACACCACAGCTCATGGCAACGCCGGATCCTTAACCCACTGAGCAAGGCCGGGGATTGAACCCGCAACCTCATGGTTCCTAGTCGGATTCGTTAACCACTGAGCCACGATGGGAACTCCACTTCTGGATTTGTGATTCCGAGTGTGTTGTGGGGTCCAGGACCTGAGGAAGGTCCTGATGCATATTAATATAGATGCCAGCCCAGCCGAGCCCAGGTGTGAACCGGCAACGAATGCTGTTTGCTCTGAAACACAAGAACCCGTGTCAGCGTATTTGCAACATGTTTCAAGACTGTGTCAGGAGGCCAGGAGCTGATGGTGAATTTTTCAGTAATTTATATATATTTACTTTGCTTACTGGCACAGGTGAGATTCGGAGGGTTCTCAAGGAGCTTCTAGAAGATCGTCAGGTTACAGAGAACAGGCCCCCATGGAGAGCGAAGAAGATAGATTCTGGTTGTGACGTTCTGGTGGTCAGCTCGTCCCCTGCAGGTTACCTTTTCTGCAATGGAAGGAGGCACCGAGGGACTTGTCACAAGGTGTTTGTCACTGGTCTGTTGACTGAGACCTTGGCAAGGGGCCACCTCGGCACCGAGTAGCAAGTCAAGTTTCCATTCTGTGGTAATTGTTCAGCTGAGTTATCACAGCTGCCTGGCAGGTGTGGTCACTTACTCCCAGAGGCTGGATGACAGAGTGCATTCAGTCTCCTTGCTAAGTCCCCCTCCCTGAGCCCCACTGAGAGGAGCTCAGGAAGGGAGCAAGGTCTTCAAGGGCTGGGACCAACCTCACACTGTTGACTTATGGCGAACACGTGTTGCCCTTCACTTTGAGAAAATGTGTAAGTCACATTACTTCTAATCTCTTCATGTTTTCACTGAAAATAGAAAATGCCACTGATTCTCAGTAGAACCAGAAACCTTAGCATTGGATGAACTAGTCCAAGCTCCCCTTCAGTGCCTTTTGAGCCACCCTTTCCCCAGTGAGGCATCTACCTTGTCTCTGCTTGATGGTCTGAGATGGAGAACTCACCTGTGACCAGGTATGACTTGATTATCCAACACTCAAGCCCTCAAAGGAGTGTCTTAATTGTGGCTTCAGAAGATGTTGCACCAAAAACACGCTGGCGCTACTGAGGGAGTGAAGGCATATGTTGAGTCGCCTGGCCCCATGCAAGGGGCACAGTGGCAAACAGATCCGGTCATATCAGCCACAGGGCACAGGCTGGAGCCACTCACACACTCCCACTTACTTCTCAGCAACCTGAGATGTCTGCCTGTTGCAGGGTAGGTGGGGTTTTGTTTTCTTCTTTGGTTTGGTAGTTCTTTTTTTTTCCTCTTTTCTTTTGAACATTTTCAAATCCTTTTTTTCTCCTCCCACTCATTTGGCAACCACTGCCAGTCCAATAGCACCGAAGACTTTGAGGCCCCCTGTACCCACCAGCCATCCTGCAGAAGATCTCCTCCAAGCCCTAAGGTGACACTACGTGCCCTCCGCTAAAGGGCACAGACCTCGATGAGTTATAAAGAGTATGAGGTTTGGGACGACTTGGGGCTGGACCCAAAATCTAAACCTACCACTTACAGCTCTGTGCTCTGGGAGAAATGACTTAACTTCTGCATCTCAATTTTCTCATCTGCAAAATGAGGTTACCACCGATCTTCAAAAAGATGGAAAGGTGAAAGAAAATATGTGGATCGAAAACAATAAAACATACCACAACAGCAAATCCAAAGAGAAAAGGCGTATGACTGTCTAAATAAAGACAGGAAAATATTTTGATAAAATTTAACACCCATTCATGATTTTAAAAAAAAGAGGCAAACTAGGAATGAAAATGGACTTCTTTAACTGACAAAATGTATTCACAAAATATCTACAGTAAACCTCATGCTGTAGAGTGAAATGGTGAAAAATATGCCCATTATTGCCATGGTTATTCAACATTATATTGGAAGTCCTAGCCAGAGCACTAAGGCAAGAAAAAGAATAAAGATTACTGCAATGGGAAAGGAAGAAATGCAATTGTCACTATTCAGAGTTGACATCATGGCCTAAATGAAAACTTCAAAAGAGTTTAACAATAAATTATTAAATTTTATTTATTAAAATAATTAAAACAAAATCTAGCAAGAATGCTGGAGACACAAATCAAAATGCAGGAGTTCCCATTGTGGCTCAGTGGAAACAATCCGACTAGGAACCATGAGGTTGCGGGTTTGATCCCTGGCCTGGCTCAGTGGGTTAAGGATCTGACGTTGCAGTGAGCTGTGGTGTAGGTCACAGACGAGACTTGGATCTGGCGTTGCTGTGACTGTGGTGTAGGCCAGCAGCTGGAGCTCCCCTCCCGGGAACCTCCATGTGCCAAGGGTTCGGCCCTAGAAAGGAAAAAAAAATCAAAATGCAAAAATCATTTGTTATTTCTTTCTTTTTTTTTTTTTTTTTGCTTTTTAGGGCTGCACCTGTGGCATATGGAAGTTCCCAGGCCAGGGGTCAAATCAGAGCTGCAGCTGCCAGCTTATACCACAACCACAGTAATGCGGGATCTGAGCCACATCTGCGACCTCCACCACAGCTCATGGCAATGCCAGACCCTTAACCCACTGAGCAAGGCCAGGGATCGAATCCACATCATCATGGATACTAGCGGGGTTTGTTACCACTGAGCCTCGACAGGAACGCCTCATTTGTACTTGTATTTCTAAATACCAAGAACCACAAAAAAAAAAATTTTAACTTTAAATACCATTTAAAGTAGAATTGAAGGAGTTCCCGTCATGGCACAGCGGTTAACAAATCCGACTAGGAACGATGAGGTTGCAGGTTCGATCCCTGGCCTTGCTCAGTGGGTTAAGGATCCGGGGTTGCCACGAGCTGTGGTGTAGGTCGCAGACGTGGCTCGGATCTGGCATTGCTGTGGCTGTGGCATAGGCCGGCAGCTGTAGCTCCAATTAGACCCCTAGCCTGGGAATCTCCATACACCGTGGGTGTGGCCCTAAAAAGCAAAATAAAATAAAATAGAATTGGAGTTTCCTGGTGGCCTAGCTGGTTAAAGATCTGGCATTGTCTCTGCTGTGGCACAGGTTCAATACCTGCCCAGGGACTTTTGCACACTGCGGGCATGACCAAAATATAAATCAATAAAAATAAAATAGAATAGAATCAACCATATGAAGTATTTAGAAATACAAGTAGGTGTGTTGAATCCTGATGCCTGCCCATTTTATTCTGCAACAGCAAGTCCCAAAAAGCTCATCCTGACCCAAACTATGTTCACGCGCATACACACACACACACACACACACACACACACACACACACGCTCTACTTCGCTAATCACTGCCAAGGGCTATGCCTGAGAAGGAACCAAAAGAGAAACATAACTACCACTTCTTGTTTCTGCCGCCTGACTTCACTCACCTGTCATTCAGCTCTGGTTGATATCGTTTGAACCCAGCACAAGACCAGGACTCAGACAAAGGCCAGGCCTGGCGAGCTCTAGGAGGAAGCCAGGCAGCAAGGTGGTTAAGAGGAAGAACCAAACCCCACAGGAAATCGGGCACAGGTTGAAAAAATAAGAAAAGAATATGAGTCAGGACTTCAGTACCAGGCAAGCGTGGGTTCAGTTTTCAGATCCGTCTTTTACTACTTCTGTAACTTAGGGCAATTTGTACGAGGACTCGTGTGAGAAAGAACTGACGCAGTCCATACAAGTGCTTGGCGCAAAGTGACGTTCGGAAAAGATTAGCAATGAGGATGGTGTGGCTAAGGATGAAGGTGGTGCAGGGATTACTTAGAAGTAGATTCAATTTGGAGTTCCTGTTGTGGCTCAGTGGTTAACGAATCCGACTAGGAACCATGAGGTTGCAGGTTCAATCCCTGGCCTCACTCAGTGGGTTAAGGATCTGGTGTTGCCATGAGCTATGGTGTAGGTCACAGATGCGGCTCAGATCCCACGTTGCTGTGGCTGTAACGAAGGCCGGCGGCTACAGCTCCTGTTAGACCCCTAGCCTGGGAACTTCCATATGCCGCAGGTGCGGCCCTAGATAAGGCAAAAAGCCAAAAAAAAAGTAGATTCAATTTTATAATCTATTAATCAAAACTGAACCAGTGATTTTTTTGCCTGCTACTGACAAATATTAATATTAATAAGTGTCTATTCCTAGTATTGGTGAGAATGTGGAGAAAGGGGACCTTTTTTTGCTGTGATAGAAATTGATGAAAATTTTCTGGAACAAATTATGGCAACACCTATCAATTACCTTAAAGTGTTCATACCCTTTTAGTTACAAGAATTTACCTAAGGAAATAATTACGGGTTGGTGTCAAGTCATACACCCAAGAATGGCAGTGGTAACATTGCAAATTATCAGCAAAAACTGAGGAGGAGGGGCATCTAAATTTCCAACAGTGGGGATTTTCCATAGTGGCTCAGCAGAAACGAATCCGACTAGGATCCATAAGGATGCGGGTTGGGATCCCTGGCCTCGCTCAGTGGGTTAAGGATCCAGTGTTGCCGTGAGCTGTGGTGTAGATAGCTGATGCAGCTCAGATCCCATGTTGCCGTGACGGTGGTGCAGGCTGGCAGCTGCAGCTCCGATTGGACACCTAGCCTGGGAACCTCCATATGCTGTGGAAGCAACCCTAAAAAAGCAAAAAAAAAAAAAAGTTGCTTTCAAGAACTTACCCCATTTTTCACAACTGCTGAGCAACTTATAGGACTCATGAAAAGGATAGGACCACCTGGTACCACGTGGTCGGCCTGCTCCCCACTCAGCATCACACCCACCCCCTTCTTCTCTGCCCCGAGAAAGGCCATCTCTTGTGAAATCAGATGAGGGGAACGCTCATGCAACAACTTGTGCAAATGCCTATAAAAAGAGATCTTCTTTTTCTTTAAATGTGAACGTACTTTACCAAGTACAGCAAAGCAGAAAAACATTATTTTGGGAAACACACGGAATGTAACAAAACAAAAATGCCGAGTGCGGGGGTGGATACAGTGAAGTTAGGCGTCTTCCTCCCCATCCACAACATTTGCCAATAAGGGAATAATTTTTCAAATCTCAGAAAGTGTCACCGGTGGGGCAAAAGCCACTATCCCACGGGGCAGGCCTGAGGGAGAGACTCAGTTCCAAGCACCAAGTCTGTGCTGCCTCCTGGGTTAGACAGCATGGCTAGGGGGCGGTTTTGATAGGTTAATAGCCTTCAGCTAATTGTCTTCTTGCTGCTCTGTTTTGGAGAAATAAATTAAAGGTGTTAAGCTGAAAAGAGTTGTAATTTATTTCCTTCTTCATGTTTTTCTTTGTTTTCCAATTTTCAAGGACGGATAAGAATTGCTTATGAATAACCATTATCATCATTATCAGTATTATTAAGGAGAAATGCGACATGACAGCTATAGCCACCTCCATGGCATCATTTCAAGTGCCTTCGGAAGCTCTCCCTTGCCTCCTGCAATTGCCTAAAATAGTCTAAATGAGAATAAGAACTTTCATCTCCATGAGCTGAAGCTGAAATCTCAAAGCGCTGGACCAGAGTTGGGGGAGGGGGAGACGTGTCTATTTTATACTATAGTGTAAATGGCTAATATCTCACTGGGCTGCGCCCTGGGAAGGGGCTCTTTCATCTAGGGGTCCACTCCTCTCCAACCCCTGCCCCACAGACAGCCCTCTGTGGCTGATTCTCCTCTCCTCTTTGCCTGACAATAAACTGGCACTCCGTGACTGGTCTTGGAACCAAAGAGGTGATGCTATTACAGAAAACTGCTATTACGGAAAACTGCTCTGTCTTGGCTCCAGCAAAGGCATGAGTCTGGATTCTCCGTGCAGCTTCAGAAAGGCATCGGCCTCACACTCACCTGGGTGAGGAACCTTAATGACCCAGAGACATGACCTTGAATCTTCTCTGGGAAGCTGGGTCTTAGGACTCCTTAGCCTTCTGTCATCCCCACAGGAGAGGCAAAAGTACCCCTATTCCTGGGAAGGGAAGAGGAGGCCATAGGTGGATCAGCAGCTGGATCAGCAGCTGGAGTTAAGGCCACAGCATGAACTCAGGATGTGCACAAACTACTTCAGAACCAACCTTTGCCTTTGCCTTGAGGGGGACACCCCCCGCCCCGCCAGCGCTCCCAGTATAGCCTCCTGGGTGGTTCCTGGAACAGCCGAGGGACAGAGCTGGAAGTTACTAAGGCCCGGCGCTAAACCCCAGCTGCCGCCTGGCCCAAGTGCTCACAGCACAGAGCCTCCTGCGAGTCCCTCCCTGGCACTTGGGAGGGCCACATTCTCAGATGGATGCATCATTGCCACAATTGGTGAATTATTCTGCTGCCTTACTTTCACCTTACATGCAGACACGTTTACTCCCCTGAACATAATGGAATCACAGATCAAGAACCTAAATGAGTATTAGGTATATATGTCTCATCGATTTTCTCCTCAGGTCCACTGTGCTGCAAAATAAATAAATAAATAAATAAATAAATATAAATAAATATTAAAAAATAACAAGCAACTAGAAACTTCTTGCCAGGGGAGAAAAACTTAACCCTGGGTTTTGTGAGTTTCTGCTTCTAGAGGAAAAGTGATAAAGGCACACAGAAAACAATGTTTCTACTTTGTGTGTGTGTGTGTGTGTGTGTCTGTGTGTGTGTGTGTGTGTGTGTGTGTGTGTGTGTGTGTGTGCATGTGTGTGTTTTTGCCTTATCTAGGGCCACACCTGTGGCATATGGAGGTTCCCAGGCTAGGGGTCTAACAGGAGCTGTAGCCGCCGGCCTTCGCCACAGCCACAGCAATGCGGGATCCGAGCCGCGTCTGCAGCCTACACCACAGCTCACAGCAACGCCGGATCCTTAACCCACTGAGCAAGGCCAGGGATCGAACCCGCAACCTCATGGTTCCTAGTCGGATTCATTAACCACTGAGCCATGAAGGGAACTCCAATGTTTCTACTTTTTAATTTTTAGACGTGTACGTAAAACTTTATTAAATACCTCACTCTTTTTATTACAGCCGGTTGAGGATGGCAGGGAAAAAAATCCGTAGGAAGGAGAGACACCTAGAACAATGAGGTGGAACGGGCTGGGGCTGACTGTGGGGCACCCCGAAGATATCCAAGGCAAAGCCGTCAGTCAGGGTGGTGGTGGAGTCACTGAGGGAGAGTGGAGGCTCTGAGAAGGAACAGAAAGGACAGCGGCCCCCTCTGGGCCCAGCCGCGTGTCTGGGCTCCCCTCTCAGGCCAGGAACTCAGGAGCCCCGCCGCAGGCCCTTTGCTACGGAGCAACACCGCCACCTAGTGGGTTATTTGGTTATTGGCGTTAAAGATCTTTCGAACCCCGTTGCCTTTTCACTACCGTGGAGCACGCTTTTCAGCAATTAAGAAAGAGGCCAGTTAAACATCTTCGTTTTTAGAAAACTTAGGATCAGACATAGTGAAAGGTAGGCCTGGCAGTTTCCCCTCACTTTCACTCATGTCCTGCATGGATCTGACTGTATTTTCCTTCTGAATGCCGGACTTCATGGGCGCGCTCTCAAACAGGGAGTGTTTCCTGGTAGCCAAAAGCCTGGGGGAAACGCGAGAGAGACGGGAGAGGTTTGACTTGGTTTAGGATTAAAAGGGTGTTCTTTTCAAGGACAGTGTGGAATTCAGACTTACTGATTCCTCTAAGGTCTCTGGTGTTGCTGAAGGGAGTCCTAGAAGTGTTTCCTCTTTGCTAATTTATTGGTAGTACTGAACATTTGTTAACAAACTATAAGAGCCATGTCTCCAGTCAGTGGAATGGTACGGAGCCCTTAAAAACACTGCTGAATAGTCGTTGGATTCTAATCTGTGAGCTTTTCTGTGTTCATATGCTTTAATTCCAAAAAAAGGGATTACATAAAAAAAAATGACGCTGTGGAATATTTAATGGTGTGGACAAATACTCTCTGCTCAATGTTAAATTTTTAAAATTCCAATATGCACTGTGTTATGTACTTGAATGTTGCTAAGAGAGGAAATCTTAAATACTCTCAGCACAAAAAAATAAATGGTGATTATGTGAAAGGACAGAAGTGTTAGCTAAGGCTATGTTGGTCATCATTTTGCGATATATAGAAGATGAAATCCACACGTATTCAGTGTTATAAGTCAATTATATCTCCATAAAGCTTAAGGGAAATCTGAATGTCATTATGGTACGGATTTTTCTTTCTCACCCCCACTTTATTTATTTTTTAAGTTTCAATGAAATATAGTTGATTTACAATGTTGTGGCAATTTCTGCTGTACCACAAAGTGACTAAGCCACACATCCACACATCCATTCTTTTTCAGATTGTTTTCCCATACAAATTATCACAGAACATTGGGTAGAGTGTCTTGTGCTATACAGCAGGTCCTGGCTGGCCAGTCGTTCCATATGCCTCAGTGTGCATATGCTAATCCCAAACCCCCGGTCCATCCCTCCCCTGCTAATAATCCCTCGGTAACCATAAGTTTGTTTTCAAAGCCTATGAGTCTATTTCTTTCCTGCAAATAAGTTCATTTGCATCCTTTTTTTAGATTCCACATATAAGTGATATAATATGATGTGTGTCTTTCTCTTAGTATGGTAAGAGACTTACTTCACTTAGTAGGATAATCTCTAGGTCCCTCTAGGTTGCTGCAAATGGCATTATTTCATTCTTTTTTGTGGCTGAGTAATATTCCATCACATATATGTACTACCTCTTCTTTAGCCATTCCTCTGTCAATAGACATTTAGATTGCTTCCATGTCTTGATTATTGCGAACAGTGCTGCAGTGAACATTGGGGTAGTTGTATCTTTTTCTCCAGATAGATGCCCAGGTGTGGGAAGGCTGGATCATATCCTTACCTCCACTTTTAATTTGTGCTATCATACAATATTTTACGTGTCCTTGTAAACCACGTTACATTAATTCTAGAATAAAACAGAAAATTAACAAATAAGGAAAATAATGTTTACAATAGAACTTCCATTTCAAAATTTATATCGGCATGTGGAGAGACAGAGAGAGAAAGAGAGAGGGAGGAAGAGGGAGGGAAGAGAAGCGAAACCTACAACAGTCGTTGACATTGTGGTCGTCTCTATGAAAGATTGCTGATCATTTTAGTTTTACTTACTTTGTAATAATTTTTGAATTTTCCACACTGAATAGGTATTACTTCTTAAATCAGACAAACAGTAAATTGTTAAATGAAATGAGATTCTGCGCCAGGCCTGTGGCGTCCCACCCCACCCTCACATTATCTCACAGACCAGGCGGGCCAGACAGACCCTCTGCAATCAAATCAGAGAGGTCCGGGAAGGTCAGCTGGTTTCAAAAAGTATCTCTTGGAGTTCCCGCCGTGGCTCAGTGGTTAACGAATCCGACTAGGAACCATGAGGTTGCGGGTTCCATCCCTGGCCTTGCTCAGTGGGTTAAGAATCCGGCGTTGCCATGAGCTGCGGTGCAGGTCACAGACGCGGCTCAGATCCTGCATTGCTGTGGCTGCAGTGTAGGCCAGTGGCTACAGCTCCGATTAGACCCCTAGCCTGAGAACCTCCATATGCTGCAGGTGCGGCCCTAAAATGACAAAAGGAAAAAAAAAAAAGGGATCTCTTGCGTTCAGGGACACCCCCGCACACACACCAGCCCTGGAGCAACTCCCTAATGAAGCGGGCTGGTCCCACAGAGGAGGTAACATTTGCAGCTGTTATCAGATGTTTCCTGTGGGCTTGTACAAAGGGGTTTGTGGGTGCGGTGTGATGTTTCTGACCAGAGCCTGCAGTCAGGGCCAGGAACACGCACCCTCACTCTGTGACTAACGCTTGACTTAGAGCGAGTGACCCACCTTTTCGATTCCTTCACCTGAAAAGCAGAGACACCATCATCGTACCTCTCAAGATTTCTGAGAAAGGAAGGCTGCACTGTATGAAATTGTTGTTTTGAACGGGTCACAATGGGCAAAGGTGGCCCTTTCTTGTGGTTCGTCCTCCGCGGGGCCGGCGTGCGGTCAGAGCACCTCTTCCTCAGCATGAGCCCCTCCCACCCACCCCCACCCGCACCCCCCGTTTCACACACACGTTGTAAGGATGGAAAATGGGAAGAAGGAGGGGGCTGCAGGAGGTTATGGGGGGGATGAGGTGAGCGTCCTGGGAATGGGAGGTGAAGGCTCTGGAAATGCAGCATTGCCAAAGGCTGGTCCCAGTCTCCCGCTTGTCATCTTAAAGCCACCTCCCAACCCTCACACACACACACACCCCTCACCCCCTGACCTCATTAAAGTTACTTCCATATGGCAGAACTCCTCCCCCGAATCAGAGCCTCTGGGGACCCACCTCTTGACCCCAGAGGACTGACGTCAGGACAGGAGCCCTGAACCCTCCCACCGCCAACATCTCCCCCTGGACACAGGGGACCTAGGTGACGGTATACGCTTCTCCCACCCGGGGGAAAGCGAGGCTGTAATTGAAGCAGCCTGGCTGCAGTGCTCCCCTCGGTCCTAATTAACTTAGCTGCTGTAATTCCATTGCACTGGGTGGTAAGAGACCAAGTCCAAGGAGTGGGAGCCATTAGAGGCAAAAGTCACCGCTAACCAACCTGCTAGGGCCTTCTTGACATCAAGGGTAATACAGAACTGGGTATTTCCTTTACCTATCAGATTCTGTATCAACTTTCATCTCCCGCAAAAGGTCTGCCCCACTCCAGCCACAGGTGCCAATGCCCCCGCCCCTTTGACTTTGGGTTTTCTCAGTGCCACTTTTCAAACTCCCATGTAGTGAGAGCACACAGCTGGTGGGCCCGGGCTATGGGAGAAGGGAGATGGGGGGCCGGGAGGAGGAGGAAGAGTTCAAGGCTCTTTCCTCCTTGGGTCAGTTACTCCAAGAATAGAACCTTCAATTCACATTAAAAGACCTTGGAGTTGGAGTTCCCTTTGTGGCTCAGTGGTTAACGAATCCAACTAAGAACCATGAGGTTGCAGGTTTGATCCTGGCCTCGCTCAGTGGGTTAAGGATCCAGCGTTGCCGTGAGCTCTGGTGTAGGTTGCAGACGCAGCTCGGATCCCGCGTTGCTGTGACTGTGGCGAGGGCTGGCAGCTATAGCTCCTGTTAGACCCCTAGCCTGGGAACCTCCATATGCCGCAGGTGCGGCTCTAGATAAAGGCAAAAAGACCAAAAAAAAAAAAAAGACCTCGGAGTTCTCATCGTGACTCAGCAGTAATGAGCCCAACTAGCATCCATGAGGACTCAGGTTGGATCCCTGGCCTCGCTCAGTGGGTTGAGGATCCGGCGTTGCCGTGAGCTGTGGTGTAGTTCACGGACGCGACTCGGATCTGGCATTCCTATGGCTGTGGCTGGCAGCCACAGCTCTGACTGGACCTCTCGTCTGGGGATTTCCATATCCGTGGGTGCGGGCCCCCAAAAAAGAAGATCTCCACGGCTCATATCATTTAACCCTCTAGACAGTCTTATAAGAATTGTAAGTGAACATATCTGGTCAGAAAAGCTGAGAGCCCAAGTTCACGAGGAAATAGGTGAGAGAGCCAGGACTCAAACCCACATTCCCTATTCCAAACTGCCACAAAGCTAAAGGAGAATAGGTGTTCTAGACTGGAGATTCCCCAAACTAGGGCATCAGAGACCAAATCATGGCAAGGACTACCACCAAGTTATGACAAGGAATCTGCTTGCTCAGATGGGACAGCAAACGTGGCTCACAAACTTGAAAAGACAAGAGTATGACTGACTTGCCCAATCATCCATTCATTCATCCATCCAAGCACGTCCCACTATTTTTAAAATGACCGTGGATGTTATGAATCATGATGAAGATACAGTGTGTTGTGTTGTTCTCACTGTTATTGCTTGGTTGCTATGGTAACAAGCAAGCCCCAAATTTCAGTGGCTTACAACAGCCAACATTTGTCTCCCACCCAGATTACACAGGGGCTGCAGGATGGTTGAGGCTGGGTTCTGCTCTGCTCTGGGTGTCTCCTGGCTCTGAAGGAGAAGCCCCTTCTGTGACCCAGCCACTCGATGCCACTGCATCTGAAGCTGCTGCTTCCCGTCATGGCTCAGTGGTAAGGAAACCAACTAGTATCCATGAGGACTCGGGATCAGTCCTGGGCCCCACGCAGGGAGTTAAGGATCCAGCAGACGCAGCTCAGATCCGCGTGGCTGTGGCTGTGGCGTAGGTCAGTGGCTGCAGTTCTTATTTGATCCCCAGCCTGGAAACTCCCAGGTGTGGCCCTAAATAAATAAATAAATAGAACATACCAACTGCCCCCTGTCCGAGTTTCATCAGTAATTTCTTACATGAACCAGGAAGGAAGACAGGGTCTCTGAGATGGAATTCAATATTGAAATATTGGTTTGAAAGTTCTAAGGTCGGAGTTCCCGTCATGGCTCAGTGTGCTTAATCCGACTAGGAACCATGAGGCTGCGGGTTCAATCCCTGGCCTTGCTCAGTGGGATCTGGCGTTGCTGTGAGCTGTGGTGTAGGTTGTAGATGCGGCTCAGATCCCGCATTGCTGTGGCTGCGGTGAAGGTCGGCAGCTACAGCTCCTGTTAGACCCCTAGCCTGGGAGCCTCCATATGCCGCGGGTGCGGCCGTAGATAAGGCAAAAAAAAGGAAAGAAAGTTCTAAGGTCAAGCTTAAGTTGTCCCTCCTTTGCATCTGCCCTAAAGAGCCTGAGAAGCAGCTTCAGGCGATGTAGGTCTATGGGAAATGCCATTCACTGTCCTCCCCAGAAGGATGGTGCAAAATGACTTCTGTTGCTCAACTCTGGGCCAAGAGTCTTCAGAGCTGGACAAGACACAGAGATGAATAAGCAACAGTGCTCGTCTCCAGAGAGCTTGAAGGTGAGCAGGGCCCACCTCCCAACCTCAACTGAGGGGCGACGCGAGGCTTCAAGTTCCAGGAGCTGGCCCAAGTCGTGCATGCCAAGTCAGTGACCGCAAAGGACTGGCGGTCAGATGTCTCGACTCCCCATCTCTCTCCTCCACCCATGTGCTTCCTTGATTAATGGGCTTTCCGTTCCGATTCCTTCGTTCCATTTCACGTTACTTTTTCCTTCCCTCCCGCAAGGCAATGTGGGCCCCCTCCTTGGAAACAGAAGAGCAGTTGTGAAGAAAAAACAGTAAGCACCCAGAAAGCAGGTGTCAGCTGTCCAGAACCCAGAGGCATCAAACAAGCAAAGGGAATCCAGGAGTTTTTTTTTCTAATTATGTAAATGATGAAAGCCACCTTTTGCTACATCCTTTCCATCAGAAACCTTGGAGCATTTTCAGCTTTGATTAATGAAGCTATGTCCAAGAACGATATTCGTGTTACCCAATAAAGACACCATGGGGTTGTTCCGGGCTCAATTTTGGCAACTTGCTCAATATTCAAGCTGGGCCTTTTTTTTTTTTTTCCTTCTATCTTATCGACCAGGTACAAAGGGATGTTGTTTAAATGAGAAAATCTCTTCGTTCGTGTACTGTTCTAAACTCAGTGGGTTCTCTTTGCAGCCAGGTGAGAAAAAGTTGCAATTTCAATGCAGAGAGCCCTTCTGAATGCCGGCAGCCTGGGAGGTATAATGAACAAGCTTCAGTCTTGGATCAGTTCCCAGACCCACAAGGCGAGAACGCTGTGGTGTCTAAACAGAAGTCCCTGGCTTTCTTTCAGTCCCTAGTCTTATTAGGTTTGACGCTCCTTTATTATGTTTTGTTCTGCATCTCTAAATCCCCCTTCTGAAGCATAATGCTGCAAACATGGGGCCTGCACGCCCAAGAGCATTGTCCCTCAGTCGCCATGGTAACCAAAGCACATCCACCAAGCGCTTCCCTCCAAATGAAATAGCTTGCTCGGGCTCTGAGCTTGCACCTTGCACGCACCCACCCCAGTCAGCAAATATCCCCACGGGGGTTTCTGTTTATGAGCGAGCGTTGACGACAGCCAAAGGGGCTGGCACAACTGTGTTTTATCAACTTTATTAAAATACATGGGATACACATTCAATTTCTATTTATTGTTGTTTCACCTGTGCCGAGAGGGGAACTGCCCGCACTTGACAAATGGGCTGAGAGGCTGTCGAGTTTCACTCGGGTGTTGGTGGGTAACAGATGCCGAAATGTGGTTTCATAATAGCGTAATAAGACTTTGTACTTTTACAGCATCTTTCATCAGTACCTCTCCAAGTCCCTCATTAGTCCCCAAAGCCCCCTGGGAAGAAGGTAGGTGCTGGGGGGGTTCCCCCTGGGGGTCCCCTCCCCCGCCCCTCAAGGCAAGCCCAAGGCAAGGGGAGCCTAGACATAAACAGGCCACGGATCCACAAACAGGCCATTGGAGCCCCTGTCTGACGGAGCTGCTCTAATCACGTAATTACTCCACCATCGTGCCCGTCATTTGCATATTTAATTCCACTCATTACACTTACGGCTTCTGTTGGGGGGGACTTGTCTCCACACATCTCAACCCTCTGAATGCCTGTGGCTGGCCCTTTTATGCAGTAACCAAGCATCCTGATAGAAAGATTGAGGAAAACATTTGCCAGGTCCCGCGGTAAAACAGCACATGACCTACTCAGGCAGAGCTGCGCCGGAAACGGCAACCTCTGCAGAAAACCACAGCAAGAAGTTTTGAACGTCGCCGCGTTCAGGAAAGAGAAACCTGGGGTAATCCCTAAGCCATCTAAAAACTTCCTCCCCACCCCAAATCACTTAACAGTGTTAAAAGTGGGCGCAGCCTGGGATGGCGTCTAAACCCAACACTTCCACCTTCAGATGCAGAAACTGAGCCCCAGGGAGACTTAGCAGTGAACTCCAACCCCCACAGCTAGTATGTGGCAGCGCGGATACCAGAATCCAGATGTTCCACCCAAATGGGTCACATCCCCATCTATATTAACCGGATGATCCTAAAAGAAATGCACATGGAGGAGTTCCCATCGTGGCTCTGTGGAAACGAGTCCGACTAGGAACCGTGAGGTTGCGGGTTCGATCCCTGGCCCCGCTCAGTGGGTTAAGGATCTGGCGTTGCTGTGAGCTATGGTGTAGGTCGCAGATGTGGCTCAGATCTGTCGTTGCTGTGGCTGTGGCGTAGGCCGGCAACAACTGCTCTGATTAGACCCCTAGCCTGGGAATGTTATATACCGCAGGTGCGGCCCTAAAAAAAAAAAAAAAAAAAAAAAAAAAGGAAATTCACGTGGAAAGATTTGCACAGGATTTCCCACTGTGGCTCGGCTGAAATGAATCTGACTGGCATCCATGAGGACACAGGTTCAATCCCTGGCTTTGCTCGGTGGGTTAAGGATGGCGGATGTGGTTGGGATCCCGCATTGCTGTGCCTGTGGTTGTGGTAGGCTGGCAGCTATAACTCCAGTTCAACCCCTTATCTGGGAACTTCCATATGCCATGAGTCTGGCCCTAAAAAGCCAAAAAAAAAAAAAAAAAGACAAAAGAAAAAAAGATTTGCACAGAGTGTGTGTTCTTAAATATCAGCGATATAAGAACCTCCATACTAGCAGGGGTTTGTTTTGTTCCCAGCTGTATCTCAGAGAAGAGAGCCTCATAAATAATGAACTTTCTATACATTTTTTTCTTTCTTTTTTCTTATTTAGGGCCACATCTGCAGCATATGGAAGTTCCCAGGCTAGGGGTTGAATCAGAGCTGTAGCCGCCAGCCTACCCCATAGCCACAGCAACGCCAGAGCCAGCTGCATCTTGTGGCAATGCCGGATCCTTAACC
Source organism: Catagonus wagneri (assembly GCA_004024745.2). Taxonomy (NCBI): domain Eukaryota; kingdom Metazoa; phylum Chordata; class Mammalia; order Artiodactyla; family Tayassuidae; genus Catagonus; species Catagonus wagneri. The sequence goes on from PVHT020000144.1 coordinate 7,681,109, forward strand.
CACGGAGTGAAGCCAGGGACCGAACCCGAATCCTCATGAACATTCTGGCAGGTTCTTAACCCACTGAGCCACAACAGGAACTCCTAAACTCCCTATAAATTTCGGTTGACGATCAAACATCTGTACCACTCTTACTAGACACAGCTCAGGGAAAAGAACAATGGGCAAGGAGTCAAAAAATCCACTTGAGCCTCAGTCCCTCCTGTGAGATGAAGACACCATATCTACTTCCAGCTTGGTTCGTGGGGCCCTGGATCTCACCATGCCCTTTGCTTGGACATATTTTTCCCCTTTAGGATTTAGCTCAAACGTCACCTCCTTGGAGAGGCCTTCCTTGACCTGCGTGTTTATCGTTCAACTTCTTCATTCCAGGCACTCTTTTCCCATTTGCTCTATCTTATTCTCATTTTCACTGTGGTCATTACGAATATCTGAAGCAATCTTGTTCATTTTACAACTCCCTCCCCCACTGCCATATAAGCCAAGACATATCATATAATCATATAATCCAAGACAAGGATTCTTCTCTGTCTGGTTCACTACACTGTTCCCAGGACCTAGACCAGCGCTTGCTGTGTGGGAGGTGCTCCATAAATATCTGCTGAAGTAGTGAATATAGAATGAAAAAATACTGAAAGTACTGAAGATCATAAAAGCAGAAGGATTTGTTTCAAAACCAAAGAGTAAGTACGGCTCGTATTTTTCAACATTAACAGCGAGTTGGAGCTTCTTACACCCTATTTGGACTTGAACAAATTTCCAGAGGCGATATGTGTGTACAGACCATCCTACAACATATCATTATCTTCCTGGTTACAAATGATCTTGCAGTTGGTGTTCTCACTGTTTGTCTCGGCCTCTGGAGCTTTATTAATGTAATTATAGGCACAAGTCACCAGTTGGGCATATAATTGGGTAGATGGGATCATCAATATAGAACTCATTGCTGAAAGGTAGGGCAGAGCCAGAGACGCCCAGGAAATCAGCTGGCCCCAATGGTCCATTTTACAGAGGTGGAAACTGAGGCCCTGACAAGCTAAGGGACTTGCCCTAAGCCATCACATGGCTAAACTGGGGAGACATCAGAGGATTTCAAAGGAACAAGTCTGCCCCTTTGATATAAATGGAAGTTAAATTCAAAGGATGTCAACTAAAATGACTTCTGTATAACACACTGTCAAGGGGAGTTCCTCTCCCTTCAACCTATAAGAATCAGTACCCGCAGCAAAACCATGCTCAAGGGGAGAACCTATCACTCAATGTCATCCAAAAGGTACAAAAGCACAGGTGACACGAAGCATCCCGCACACACTCTTGGCATCCTTCCCACTCTCTCACACAGAAAGTACCATCCTACGATCATCCTTCACCAAGATTCTCCCCTGATTTAAACAAACAAACAAAAAAAAATAGAACCATCACTGAGCCAATCGGAAGAGCACTACTGGACTCTCTCAGTTTGGAGGGGGGGTGGAATCCAATACACAACATATACAACATGTCTGTCTTCTGTTAAAGGCTTCCTCTGCTCCGTAATTTCAGAAAGGTCCACTTTCTCAGCCTCTTCACTCCAGGCAAGGCCCATTCCCCAGGGCCTCCATCTGCATCTGCTTTTCTCTTCCTGCCGCAGGCGTATAAAGTCTCAGGGGACCTGCTCACATCGTTCCCCGCACGCTGGTCTTTCCACTCTCTCAGTTGGAGAGGAGGGACTGCCGTGCCCCCTGCCATGCTTCCGGGTGTTAGCTAAGTTACTAAGATGCACAGTGATGCAGCTGGCAGTCTCTGAGAGGCAGGGGGTGAGAGGCTTTCCTTGGCCTCATGTCAAAAGTCAGTGTGACAACCCTATGGCCGTCTATACCCTGTCTCTCTCAAGCGAGGGTCAATGTGACCATTTTCGCAAGCATAGCTGCCCCATTACACCAGACAAGTGCAATCCACCTCGACCGCTTCAAGAGCCCCGTTACCGTCAAGTGGCCTGACCATGTGGGAATACGCTTGGCTGGGCTTCCCGGTTTACTGTGGAATGGAGACCTTGGACTCGCACTCCTAGAAATAAATGCTCTGCCATGATTCCACCACTTGGCATCTTTGAAAACACAAAGTTAGCCCTAAAAGACCGATTCACTCCTGTGTGGTGTTCTGAGCTCTCAGTACCTCCAGCTCCAGCAGCATCACTAGTGACCGAGGTGATGTGGGCTGAACGGAGGGCTGTCCCCGGCACAGGAAACAACCTCTGACTGACCTGTGGCTCGAGTGTCTGTCTCCTGCTGGCACTCCCCAAGTTCCTCAAGGACGGGAGCACACCTTATTTGTCTGTATATTCCCAGTATCCAGAGTAAAGCTTGGTGCAGAGCGGGTATTTCTTTGTGGAATGAAATGTTGAGTCTCATTTTTTTTCCTTTTATTGTGGTCAAACACACATCACAGAGTGTAATATTGACCAGCGTATCTATTTTCAAGTGTTCAATTTGGTCACATTTAAGTACATGCACGGTGTGGGATGGAGTCACACTTTTTAATCAATTTTTAAAATCTCCTTAATAAAATAACTATGAATAATGTTAACAGCCTTTCCTAAGAAATAAATAACCACAAAGATAAAAGAGGAAGCCTGATTTAAAGGAGATGCAGACAACAGGGTAGGAATATGGCTTCCCACTAAGGACAACTGTTACCACCTCTTCGTCATCTCTGTCATCATCTCCCAGTGCTGAGAACATAGTCACTACACAGAAGCGTGGAGCCCTCTGCTGGGCCCTGGGAGTGAACAGATGAAAAGATATGCCCATCGCCTGTGCTGGGCTTAAAGGCCAGAGAAGACACAGGTGGGTATTTCTCAATTCCCAACGTTGTACACCAAACTTCGTAAAGACAGGGATGTTTGTCTGCTCTTCCTCTGCTATATCCTCAGTACCTCAAACAGTGTCTGGCACATAGTAGGCATTTTTTAAAATATTTGTTGAATGAATAAATAATTAACACCTTACTGGGAAAGTTGGGATCTGCTTCACAGAAGACATTAGATTGAGCTAATTTTTTTTTTTTTTTTGCATTACAGCTGGTTTATGAATTTCTATCAGATTTTCCAACTGCACCACGTGGTGACCCGGTTACATGTACATATATGGATTTGTCACATGTAATTAGACATAGTTCCCTGTACTATGCAGCTGGATCTCCTTGCTTTTCCATCACCAAAGCACTAGTTAACCCCATTCCCTCCCACCCCCTCTCCCACCCCCTTGGCAACCACAAGTCTGTTCCCCAAGTTGGTGATTTTCTTTTCTGTTGAGAGGTTCATTTGTGCAGTATATCAGACTCCAGTTATAAGAGATATCATATGGCATCTGTCTTTCTCCTTCTGACTTTCTTCACTCAGTATGAGAGTCTCTAATTCCATCCATGTTACTGCAAATGACATTATTTTATCCTTTTTATGGCTGAATAGTATTCCATCGTGTATATATACCACAGCTTCCTAATCTAATCATGTCGAGCTAAATCTTAAATTACTTCTTGAAGGAAGAGTCCAAACATCCCAGCGGGAGAAGAGAGTTTTCCTGAAATGCTTGGGGCCCCAGGCTGGTGCTGTGACTGGACGCGGGGAGAGAAGGGCACGTATATAGAAGTTGGTTGGTGAAGGAACTTGGCAGCCTTGAGGAATCTAGAGTTTGAATTTTTATCTTAGAGGTGAAGGATTTTGAGCAAAATGTTTGCATTTTGGAAAGGCCCCAAGAAACAGCACTTAGCAAAGCTCACCAGCCCCCAACCTTCGCCAGGCATCTGAAGCCTTTAATCACGTAAGGTCTGCAGCAAACACTTCGGTTCCCATCCAGGCGGCAAGATCTCTGCTGAGAAACTCTTCGGCCCTTTACATCCCAGCCTCCCCACTCAAGTCTTCCTTCCTGAACGGCGCCCTCTTGTGGCGGAGGGAGGCCTGTACGAAACCCCACCAGGGCCCTCGGGAATACTCACAGAACTGGCTTTTAAACTGTCCATCAGTTCCTAGTCTGGATTCTCCTGGAAGCAGACGCTGGGACAAGGACTGGAAAGTAAATGCATTTTTGATAATGAGCCCAGAAAGAAAAAGCGAACCACGGGAGAAAGAGAGACACAGATGACAAAGGCTGATCTATGTGTGAGCTACCGTGGTGAAGAGCTGTGGCTTGGCCGGGGAAGAATCCGGTAGCCTGCGTCTAGGAATTGTCCCCTGGGGTGGGGGAAGTAAGCTGGGGTATTTATGCATCAGTTTCTAACCCTTTGCAAATAATTGCCCCCTGGGCATTAAATTCCAGGCACCTGGGGTCTGCGCTGTGTACTGATGGACAGAGCCCTCCTCAGGGAAGCAGGGGGAAGCTGTCTGTACACACAGGGCTGCTTCTGTGGCCACAGGTAATCTCAGAGGTGGACCGAGGAGAGGAGGGCGGCAGCAGCATCCTCTACACCACCTGCATCACCAGAAGTTAGTGGCCTTTTAAAAAGACTGTGTGGAGGAGTGCCTTCGTGGCTCAGTGGCTAACGAATCCGACTAGGAACCATGAGGTTGCGGGTTCAATCCCTGGCCTTGCTCAGTGGGTTAAGGATCTGGCATTGCTGTGAGCTGTGGTGTAGGTTGCAGACGCGGCTCGGATCCCGCATTGCTGTGGCTGTGGCGAAGGCCGGCAGCTACAGCTCCTGTTAGACCCCTAGCCTGGAAACCTCCATATGCCGCGGGTGCGGCCCTAGATAAGGCAAAAGAGAAAAAATAAATAAATAAATAAAAAGACTGTGTGGAGTTCCTGTCATATGCAGTGAAAACGAATCTGACTAGTACCCATGAGGACACAGGTTCGATCCCTGGCCTCACTCAGTGGATTAAGGATCTGGTGTTGCCATGAGCTGTGGTGTAGGTCACAGATGTGGCTGGAATCTGGCATTGTTGTGGCTGTGGTGTAGGCCAGCAGCTACAGCTCCGATACGACCCCTAGCCTGGGAACTTCCATGTGCCACGGGTGCAGCCCTTAAAAGCAAAAAAATAAATAAAAAATTAAAAGACTGTGGCCAAGTTTGTTTTCAAAGTCTGTGAGTCTGTATCTGTTCTGCAAATAAGTTCATTTGTATCCTTTTTTTAGATTCCACGAATTTATGATTACCAAAGGGGACAGGTGGGGTAGGCATGGACCAGGGGTTTGGGACTGGCATATGCACACCGCGGTGTGTGGAAAGACTGGCCAACAGGAACCTGCCATATAGCACAGGAAACTCGTCCCAATCGTCTGTGATGATCCACAGGAAAAGAATCTGAAAAAGAATTCAGATTCTTTGTGAATGTGTGTATACATATAACTGAATCACTTTGTTGCATATCAGAAATTATCACAACATCGTTAATCAACTATACTTCAATAAAACTTTAAAAAATGGAAGAAAAAAAAAGACTGTCTCCAAGACAAAACAGTACTATGTATTGACAATACCATTGCTCCTTGGGCACCCGGTAAACCTACTTGTCACAGGCTCCCTTGAAGTTAAGCCACCTCAGCAGACCGAGTTCTGCTCTGTATAAGATGGACAGAAATGATACGAGGCACTGCCAGTCCTGGCCCTTAAGAATATCCCTTGTGATCCTATGGTTCTTTTTCCCTTCTGTGATGAACTTGAAGGCCGTATGTTCAAAATGGCATGTTATGACTTTGTTAAATTAATGTACATTAAATGGCGCACAGGACACGGGATGGTGAGTGAAGTTTCAACAACAGACCACAGGAGAAACTGAAATAGGGTTTATCACTCACAGGAGCCACACAGGGAGGTCAAGGCCAAGGGCAGAGAGAGAGAGCAGCAAGACTGGGGGCATATGCCTTTAGTAGGGTTCAGGGGTTCCCTGGTTAGGGCTGGACTGGTCAGTTCACGCTAAAAAAGTAGGGGTTTGGTAAGCACAGAGATCACAGACGCTGAGAGGGAGAGAGACTGTTGATCACAAGGCTATTGGAGAAGACATACTAGAAACTTGCACTTCCCTACGATTCTGCAGGCTGCAATCTAAGGCATGTGCTTGCATGAAGGGGCTGGTGTCCGTTTCACATCCCCACAGGCCGACCAGGCAAATAAAATGTATGCAGGGTCAGAAATATCATGGAGTGAGCTTAGCTAAACTCTCAACACAGTAAGAACACAAGTTAGAGGAGCTTTCTTGTCTGACTCCCTGCATGAAGGATCCCACCAAAGAAAGCCACTCAAATCACACCAGACCGTGGTATGAATGAGAAATAAACAGTTGAATGAATCCCCTTAGGTATGCTGGTTTATTTGTGGTCTATTTGTTACTGCAGTAGAGCCCCACATCTCCTGACTAATATAGTACATATTTGGGCTCTGCTGAGATCTCTACATGTCCCACCAATACGTTCCTTTTCCCCTCTTCCTTTCCTAACTTGAAAAGAAGAGTGTAATGCAATGTTAGGACTTGAAACGGTGTGCTTAAGTTTCAGGGAACAAACATGCTTAGCTGAGGGATGTTATTGCAGTTTGCAATGAATTCATGAAGCCCAGCTGGTATAATAGCCTTGATAGCACTTCTCAAGGCCCCCTGCCCACTTGAAGACATCCATTTTGGCAGTAGGGTTCAGCTGCCCACCCCCTCCACTTAACAGATTGAGAGAAACTACCAATTACTGTACAACTGCCTTGCGGGCAGCAGCCTTCGGGGTCAGAGGATGACATCCTGGAGGGCCATTTGCAATGATTATGTAATTAATATTATCATGATGTATAACTGCATGTAATGGTTTTCATAGACGGAGACCTTTTCATCCCAGGCTATTCTTCAAAGCCAGGTGGTTTCTGGCTCTACCTGCATGACATTCAGAAGCATCCTTCAGCAACATCGTTTCCAGTTTCTATTGCGCCTCTTTAAGTCTTTTCTTTGAAACCCATGGGTCCTGGAAATTTTTGAACTAGGTTTAATGGCTCTGTGTCCCCTTCACAGTCTTTAAAACTGTCAGTTTACGCGAATACTTAATCACGGCCATCGACTCCTCCCAAAGTCAACATTTAGATTTATTGACTGAGAAGGACATAACTGACCAAAACTTCATCCAGCTCAGTATTTGCCTAAAGACAATAAATCTCAGCACCGACCCAAACCGAAAGTCGATGGATACGTATTGCTACACACTTTCTTTTGACAAGAGTAGTCAATTGGGTATAGATTTTGAAATAATTTTATTTTGATTGGAATGTGGGACTAGCTTGACAGTGCCGGCTGAAAATAGAGGGTGGAAAGTACGATCGGACAGTTGCTCCTTGCAATCCCATAGTTCAATGTGGTGCTGCGAGCAGCACTTAAAAAAGAAAAAAGACCCTGTCATCTGTCAAGCATCCAGAAGGACTGCTTTATGTGGGATGATGTCATCATAATGGCAGAGTGTGTTAAGCCCTCTGTGAATCCCCACCGGGTATTTGTCCTGCATGAGAATCAATTACAGGAAAGATAAATGGTGCATTAGAGGTGTCTTTTGGCATATATTTCACTTCTGATATATGTTGTTCTGCTGAGCAACAAACGATTTAGATAAACCCCAAGGTCATGTTTGGACCAGAGAGATGTTTTTCATTAGCCAGAGAGTGACCATCCTGATAACAGAAACAGCAGCTTGTGGAAAACTGTAAAACACTCACTTCCTTGGGGGGCAGCCCGAGCAGCCTACCTACACAGCCAGGATCAGGCCGAGAGCCCTGGATATTCACAGGGAGCCACATCTGCATCCAGACTAAGGGAGAGCAACATCTTTGCCGTGATCTCCCAACTTCAGCCCCTCTGAGTCCACTGGGGAGTTGTTGCTGGGAACTGTAGTTACACAACAAAGAGGGATCCTGGAGAGCACACCTCTCCAGCTCACATTTTTGCCAACCACAAATCTAAAAAACAGCTGAGTTGGGATTATCTCCCCACCCCACCCCCCACCATGGGTCTGCGACACCGCTGACACCCTCAACCTCTTGGGTTCCCTGAGACTTCTTCACGATTCTGCATGTGAGAAGGGATTCTTTGCAGGAAAATTGAGGTGCGAGAAGAATGGTCACATCCCAGATCTCGGGTGAGTCCCTGGGACGGGCCTCCAAGGGAGGGGCCTTGGCTTCCAGCAGGAAAGAATTCATGCAGTAGAGTGAAAGCAGATTTATTCAGGGAGATACACACTCCATAGACAGAGTGTGGCCATCTCAGAAGGGCAGAGGTGATCCCAAAATATGGGGTGCTTGGTTTTTATGAGCTGGGTAATGTCATAGGCTAATGAGTGGGAGGGATATTCTAATTACTTGGGAGAAGGGGCGGGATTTCCAGAAGTTGAGTACCACCCACTTTTTGGCCTTTTATGGTCAGTCTCATACAGTCGTGGTGCCTGTGGGCATGTCATTTCCCATGTTAATATAATGAATGTATAATGAGGCTCAAGTCCACTGGAAGTTGAACCCTCCACTAACTTGGGCCTAGTAGGTTCTAACCAGTTGTTGTCATATCCTATTCTTCTTAATCATATTGTGTCATTCCTATTTTTTTTGGGGGGGGGCCATGCCCAAGATAGGTGCAAGTTCGAAGCCAAAGGATGGAACCCAGGCCATAGCAACAACCAGAGCTACACAGTAATAACATCAGAACTCTAACCCACTGTGCCATGAGGGGACATCAGTTGTGTCATTCTTTTAATGGTGGGTCCATGACCCCTTCCTTCCTAGCCCAAAACCTCCTTTGGGTCACCTTGACATCCGCTTCCTTGTCACTGGGTCCCCAGAACCATGGCACCGGGATGTTTGCACAGCCTGTGACCATCCCAAGAGTGCAGCGCAGCCCAGCCTGCGTGTGCTGCAGTGACGTCATCTTTCTGTCATTCATTCCAGTGCCTGCAACAGGATCTAATTCAGGACCCTGTCCTTCCGGGACCTCACCGTAGTCTCAAAGGCCTGTGAACTTCATGTCTTTGTTCCAGAATTCTCAGTGGTTTTAGGGTACTCTGCTGCCTTCCTGGGAAAAGATTATTCATGTTCCAGATTTTCATAAACAGAAATCTGAGCCTTTCCTCAGAGTCTCATACCAGGAAGCTTCCCCAGCCACTGCAGTCGGGGTCATCTTCTCTGTTCATCCACTGCTTGCTGTAGATACAAGAAGCCCACATAATAATCACCTGGTGATCTGTTATCTTTGTAGCCTGAAACATTAAGCACTATGAGAGATCATTTTCTTCTTATTACCAGCAATATGCAATGCTCTTATTACCAATGAAAAGCATACACTCAACAAGTACTTTCGGAATAAATGAAAAAGTCTTAGGATCTTAAATGTCTATGCCCATATTTTTCTACCAGGTGTGTTACAGTTGGATTAAGAACTTCGGTGATTAGGGAGCTCCCATTGTGGCTCAACAGGTTAAGAACCTGACAAGTATCCATGCGGATGCAGGTTCAATCCCTGGCCTCGCTCACTGGGTTAAGGATTCAGCATTGCCTCTAGCTGTAGTGTATGTTGCAGATATGGCTCAGATCCCATGTTGCTAAGGCTGTGGAGTAGGCTGAAGGCTGTAGCTCTGATTCAACTTCTGGCCCAGGAACTTACATATGCTGCAGGTGCCATTTTTCACCATTTCTCAGAGTATGAACAACAGAGGCTCAGCTGAGCGTCATTACCACTTTAGGGGCCCAGAATCTCAGACCTGGTTCCTGTTTCTGGAGTATATGGGGTGTGAGTGACCAACCAAACAGAAGGAAACAAGCCTTAAGGGTCACCCATTCCAAGCCAATGAACACTGTTTCCTCGCTGGTGGTTTTTTTCCTTATTTCCATGAAGAATATGGATTTGACCAAGGAAAACAATAGTCAGCAAGAAGGAGAAGACTGTTCTCAATCACAGGCACGTTTATCCTGGCCCTGCATCCCCACCAAGCTGCACTGGCGGTCCCCTCTCCACACACAGTCAGTCTGTCCCAGCACTGCCCACACGATGTTATGATCACCTGCTTGTTTCTCCACTCACGCCTTTACCCACGTTTAACCAGCTGATGTTCTAAAGGTAAGGCTGGTTTTTTTTTTTTTTTTGTCTTTTTGCCTTTATGTATTGCCGCACCCGCGGCATATGGAGGTTCCCAGGCTAGGGGTCTAATAGGAGCTGTAGCTGCCAGCCTTCGCCACGGCCACGTGGGATCCGAGCCACATCTGCAACCTACACCACAGATCACAGCAACACCGGATCCTTAACCCACTGAGCAAGGCCAGGGATCGGACCTGCAACCTCATGGTTCTTAGTTGGATTCGTTAACCACTGAGCCACGAAGGGAACTCCAAGGCTGGTTTTTTTAAATAGCTTTATGAATTATAATTGATATGCAATATTACAAATATTTGTACAATTTGGGAACTTTAGATATATATCCATGTCCATAATACATTTATTCATTTATGTATATATTCATTTATACACACACACGCACAAAACCACCACCACAGTCAAGATGATGAACCAACTCAAGTCTTCCCAAGGTTTCCCCATATCCCTTTGTCACCCTACCCTCCTCCCCAGCTTCTCTACTTCTCAGGCAACCACTGCTTTCAGTTACTATAGACTAGTTTGCATTTCCTAGAGTTTTATAGAAGTGGAATAATGACAGAGTATGTGGTCTTGACCAACTTCTTTCCCTCAGCATAATTATTTTGGGCTCCATTCATGTTGTGGCATGTGCTAATAGCTTATTTTAAAATAGGGTCTTTATAAAACTAATCGGAAAGCTTGGGAGCATCCTAAAAAATGGGAAAGATTGGGTTCTTCAATGATATATTATATCATAGACAGCCTAGATTTGTTCTAGAATTAGCAATCCTTATATCAGCAGGAAGCCCACAGTAAGAAAAGACTCAGAACAGAAAAGGCACAAATAACAAATGGAGAAAAACGGCTAAGAGAGCAGAGAGAAGGAGCTGGAAATATCTCCTCAATTTCCCTGTCTGTAACTCTCTCCCCCGCAGTGCTTCCCCGCGACCCACTGTCATCAATTCATTGTAATCTTTCACTGAAATTATCTCCCCTTCCCTCTTCTTCCAAATTTCCCACCTCCACCATAAATAAAGCCTTCTGTTTTTATCACCTACCTTTAGCCAAGCAAGAGAAAAGGTGAAATTACCTCCCACTCAAACATCTCACTGGAAACCCCACCACCGCCGTGTTTAGAATTTTGAATCCTCTGCGACTTAAAGCTTTTCCTTTGCAAGTCCCCATGGAAGGATGCCTGAGCCTGGCTTCATCTGCCTTCCCCACCACATCTTGGAGACCTCAGCCTACCTCAGGAGCATTACCCGTTGATTACAAAACACACTAATCTCAGTCTGTTTTCCAGGTAGCCAAGGACTGATGCCTTGTCACGTGGAGGCTTCTTCTGGGGTTTACCCTCTATGGTGAGAAACTTGTAAAGGTGTACTTTCCTTCATCCTAACAGCCTCACTCTGGGCACTGTGTCCACTCGGAGGCTGCTGCTTTTCCAGCCTCAGTCCTATCGGCCTAGCACAGTTTTCTCTCACGCTGCAGTTGCCTTACAAGACCCTTCACCAAGTGAAGCCCTTCCTCGCTTCTGCATGTATCAGTCCCCAAATCCCAGAAGACTGACTGCAGTGAGAATTCCAACTCTCAACAAGCTGTGTGAGAGACGCTGGGCTTGCTGTTTGCTTTGTGAAACGTCCATTTATTCTCTGTGTTTGTTCCAGGCCTGCTAGCATAACTTTTACCTATATAATGGGCAGGCTTTAATGCATTAAATAACACAGATTCCCAAAGCTACGGTGGAAGGCAGAGCAAAATGATTCCTTTGCAGATAAAGAAGGCGCCACTCCAATTACTATAAAAACCTGGCCACGAGTTGCCAGGCCGAAAGCAATCTTTCATTTAGACCAGTGGTGATGTCTGGCCATTCCTTCAGCTGACACATCTCAAGTGGAGGACTCTTTTTCCCTCCCACTCCCCAGAGCATCCTGTGCCAAGAATTTGCTCATGCTCCTAGCAGGAGGTTTAATTACCTGTGACTTAATTGGTCATGCTGTAGCTGTGCAGAGTAGCAAATAATCTGATGAGTCTCCAAGAACCCTTCTCTACCAGGTCCTGACCTGTCTAACTTGTCTTATTGCCTGAGTCCCCCAAACCCCCTCTTCCAGACCACGAAAATAACATGGGCTTTTCTCCGCTTGGCTGCTCTTTTCACACTGTCTCCTTTACCTGGATCATCTCCTTGGTCTTCTCCTCTCTGTCTTTGTCTACTGAAAATCTGTCCATCCTTGAAGTCTAGACCTGAGTGCCCTCTAGTCTTTCATGCTTCCCGAAATCCCACAGCCCAAAGTGACTTACTTCCTTTTTCCTAAAGCACTTAGTTCATCCCATAAGAATGGAAGCTGTCAGCTTCTACCTTGATTGTATCCACTCCAGCCTAAAAAGCCGTCACCATGAGGCTGATAGGTTTGAGGACCTGCGGACAAGCTCCGTGCTTTCACGTGGACCGGTGCACTTAATCCCAAAGAACTGCCTGTGGTCCAAAGACATTACCCAATTCATCTAAGATCATAGAGCTAATAAGTCATAGATTTGAACCTAAGGCCGTTTGACTCTTGCTGTGGTTGGATCATCCAGACGCCTGATGCCCTTCTGAGGGTTCCACGCAAAGGTATAAAAGACCACTCAGATGGCAGGGATAGAGCTTGCTGGGTTCTGTTTCAGCCCTCAGTTGGGCAAAAGTGACTCAGTTAAGAGTCACTTGGGTATTTCATTTTTTTCCACAGACATTTTTTTTTCCTTTTTGAAACAGAAATTGACATTGGTAGCGCTCTTGCCCACCCATCAATGGCTCCCCTACCAAAAGTCCTAACATGTAGTTAGGAACACATATGGTTTGCCAGTGTCATTTCCAACTTAATTAATTAACCCAGGGAGTAGACTATAAGCTACTGTAAGCTCTCTTTTTTTTTTTTTTTTTTTTTTGTGGCCACTCCCATGGCATGCAGAAGTTCCCGGGCCAGGGATTGAACCTGGGACACAGCAGCGACAATACCAGGTCCTTAACTGCTAGGCCTTTGGGGAACTCCTTAGACTGTAATCTCTTAGGAAGAACAACTCTACAGTCTTTACAAGGTGTTAGTAAGTCACATGCACAACACACACACAAAATCTTTCTTTCTTTTTTTCTTTCTTTTTTTTTTGCCTTTTGTCATTTTAGGGCCGCACCCGCAGCACATGGAGGTTCCCAGGCTAGGGGTCTAATCGGAGCTGTAGCTGCCGGCCTACACCACAGCCACAGCAATGCAGGATCCGAGCTGCATCTGCAACCTACACCACAGCTCAGGGCAACACCGGATCCCTAACCCACTAAGCAAGGCCAGGGATCAAACCCGCAACCTCAAGGTTCCTAGTCGGATTCATTCCCACTGAGCCACAGCGGGAATGCCTGTTTTTTGTGTGTTTTTTTTAAAAAATCTATCTTTTATAAATATTTATTTTATATTTATATGTAACTATAGCTATATTTCACATAAATAAAATTAATGAGTAGAATATGTATTAGTTTCCTGCAGCTGCTGTAACAAATTATCGAAAGCTTGGTAGCTTAAAACCACAGAAGCTGATTCTCTTGCAGTTCTGGAAGCCAGAAGCCTGAAGCCATTATCACTGAGCCACAATCAAGGGCTTGGCAGGGCCACACTCCCTCCAGAGGCTCTGGAGGAGAATCCAGTTTTTGCCTCTGCCAGCTGTTGGCATCGTCTGGTTTGTGACCCACATCACTCCAATTCCTGCCTCCACAGTCACATGGCTTTCTCCTTTTCTCTTTGCCTCGCTCGTATTAGGATGCCTACGACTGCACTGAGGGCCCGCCCAGACCATCCAGCATAATGTCACCATCTCAAGACCATCTGAAGAGCCTTCCTTAATCTCATCAGCAAAGATCCTTTTTTGCAAACACGGTAGCATTTACAAGTTCTAGAGATTAGAAGCTGATATGTGCATATGTATACACTGCATCCAAAGCATGTGGAAGTTCCAGGGCCAGGGACGGAACCCACGCCACATCAGTGACAATGCTGGAATCTTAACCTGCTGAGACACCAGGGAACTCCTGGATCTTTGGAGTTCAACTCCATTGTTCACCCAAATATAATACCCAACCTTGGTTCTCCTTTTTTTTTTTTTTTTTTTTTTTTTTTGCTTTTTAGGGCCAAACATGCGGCATATAGAAGTTCCCAGGCTAGGGGTTGAATCAGAGCTACAGTTGCGGGCGCCAGATCTGAGCCTCATCTGTGACCTACACCACAGCTCATAGCAACACAGGATCCTTAACCCACTGAGCAGGGCCAGGGATCGAACCCTCATCCTCATGAATACTAGTCCGGTTAGTTTCCACTGAGCCACAACAGGAACTCCCAATCTTGGTTCTTAGTCCTAAATCGCAGGCCCATTAGCAGCCGATCTTACCAATTAACATGTTCCAAACTGCAATTACACTTTGTAGAAACCAACTCCTCAGTCCCAGAAATGCAGAGAAGCACAAAAACAGCCAGAATTTCACAAAGGACTTCCTTTAGAAGACGCTGAATTTCCACCCATGAAAAGTATAGGCTTCAACAGAAAACAGAAACAGAGCTCATTCTCCTCAACAACCGTATTGTAGGTCACTTTTTTTATGGCTGAATCAACACGACGCTCCCCACAAACGACACTTCTGTGCAACACAAACTATTTCAGAAACATGCTTGTTGCCAAGATGAGAAGGAGAGTGGCTAGTTCCTTACCCTGGTGTCTCGGAAAATTCTTTCCCACGTAACTCGAGGATGTATATTGCCCTCCGGTGATCAGCCAGCTCCCCCTCTGTCCGGGGCTCAGGGAATCGCAGAGCACAAAGCATGAAGCACAGCAGGGCTGTGCGGTGGAAACCCCAGGCAGCTACTGTGAGACCGGGGTGGCCGGAGCACATTAACGAGGGCCGGTCCAAAACTGCACGCTTACGTGGAGCCCCACCCCCTGAGTTTTTGCTACCAAATCCTCCATTTGGGAAGCAACTTCACCAGGAGGTGTTCAGACATGGACAATGCCCAGTAGGCCTTTGGTCAATATAATTTTACGGTTTATTTTGAAACAGCTAAATAGCAATAAAGCTTGCCTCCCTCCAGCCGGCATCCCCTGCCTTCCTGCCTTCATATAAGTCACGCGTGCATTCGCTCCGCGCCCTTTAAGGCGCACGGACACAGAAGCACGCACCCACTCTGTGGTTTCATTGCTCCCCTGTGGAGAGGAGACATGATTTTATCCAACTCTACTGAACGTTAAGAATTCAGTCGCAGTCATGAACGTGAGCTGATCGCCTCCCCACCCCCCCAGCAGTGACAAGTTCTGTTCCTTAGGAGCCAGCGAGCTCTCTCTGCGCAATGAGAGGCAGCCAGGTGTGCTGGGGACGGGCTTTCTGATCCATTCTCTGTCTCAAATAGCTCCAAAAAATTGAATTAGAAAGCATCTTGGTGATAGTTCCACCACTTCTGGTTTCTTTTTTTTTTCTGCAGGCTTGGCGCTCACTGGCCAGCCAGGCTGTTAACTGTGTTTATTACCCACAGTCCAGGAAGTCTTAAGTAAGCACAGCCAGAGCCGCGGTCCAGGCTCGCCGAGGACCTTCTGGGTCAGGCAGGAAGTCCCGGCCAGGAGCAGATCTCAGTGTTTGCCAGCTGGATAGCCATTTTGTTCAGGAGCCAGCTCCGGCTTCTCTTCCAGTGTCACTCTTGAGGGAAGCTCAGCAGCCGTGAAAGCACTCCTGGGACACTGTCATCCAGTTGTTACACAGAACATGGGTTTGCCTGACAAGCCTGAAACGGCACCGAGTATTTCTCCCAAATCCTTTATCTATGCATCCTGAGAAGGTTTCGGTTAGGACAGAGCTATATTTCATACAACTTGGCATGTTGGCAATTCTCTCCTCTAACTGTGTGATTTAAAATAACAGCATGTAAGGACCTGAAGTTAACACAATGAGCAAATGACATCTTAGCAGGAACAAGAGAGAAAGCAAAGCTGTTCACAGCCCACGCCATTAAAACTCACACATTCAACAATGTTACATCTCTACCTTTTGATTCTTAGAACAAATCTCTATTAGCTAAAAGAACAAAAAGGGATGTTCTCAGCGGTTTAAAAGTATGGTCTGAAATTCAGAATTGGATTCATTAACATTAATTTCTTCACTCACTGGAATTGGAGGAAATAGAGGGTTTCATCCATCTCTTGGAGGACTCTTTAGTTCCTTTTTTTTTCCTTTTTCTTTTTTTGACCACACTCATGGCATATGGAAGTCCTCGCGCCAGGAATCAAGTCTGAGCCACAGCTGCAGCCCCGGATCTTTAACCCACTGCCCCAGGCTGGGGATCAAACCTACACCACCAGAGAGACAACACTGGATCCTTAACCCACTGTACCACAGCAGAAACTCCTAGTCCCCTCTTTGTCACGTCTGTTTATTATGGAAATGAAGGAGTCTTCCATTTCACCAAGAGTGGAAGATTCTGGTGTTTCTCCTACACGCAATATTGCTGTCAGAATTCACAGGGGAAAAAGAGAGAGAGAGAGATAAGGTAGCAACAGAAGGGGTGGGAAGAAGAGAAGATCCAAAGTCTCAAGAAAGCTGCTGACTAAATACATTGGCCTTGTTAGGCAATTCTTCTCATCCTAAATTTTTGCGCATTTATACAGAGAACACACCCTTTTAAGTCTAGGAGACAGACTTGGTCTTCTATAAACAGTTGAGTGCAGAAAAGGAAGATCTGATCCTTATCCCCTCTCCAAAAAAAAAAAAAAAAAAACCCTCCCTCAGGATGCCTAATGATCTTCCATCCCAGTTTATTTCTGTGTATTGAGAATAGCCTTCTCCCTGGGAATTTTCTTAAAATACACACTGCTCCTGGGAGAGGTCATATGTCAAACCCCTTGCTCATTAGTATGCATGATACTTTCAAATTCTTCAACAAAGGAGAAATCAAGAAAATCCAAGGCCACGAAGTGGAGGAAGGGCAGCAGAAATGGAAGTCAGGGCAGGATCCTGGCTGGCCTCTAAGGAAGCCTCACCCAGATGTGGACAGGCGCTCAGGACCTAGTCCAGTGAGCTCGGCTGGGAGAGTAGAAGGCGCATTTGGATAAGGGGAGGGAGGATATTTCCCTTCCTCCAGCAGACGCAGCCCAGCAGGGCACATCATTTTGGGATCAGCCCCCACCTTCCTCTCCCCCAGGCCCCCTTCATGGGGTACACAGACTGCACAGTCAGGTGCAGCGGCTCCCGAGGAAAGACAGAACCTCAACCTCACAACTTCATTCAGGGCCCAGCCTTTAAGGAAAAAGATTCCATCATAAAAACGTGGAGGGAGTTCCCATCGTGGCTCAGTGGTTAACGAATCTGACTAGGAACCATGAGGTTGCGGGTTTGATCCCTGGCCTTGCTCAATGGGTTAACGATCCGGCATTGCTGTGAGTTGTGGTGTAGGTTGCAGACGCGGCTCGGATCCTGCGTTGCTGTGGCTGCTGTGTAGGCCGGTGGCTAACAGCTCCGATTAGACCCCTAGCCTGGGAACCTCCACATGCCGCGGGTGCGGCCCTAAGATGATAAAATGGCAAAAAATAAATAAATAAATAAATAAATAAAATAAAAACGTGGAGGAAAAGGCCTTTGAGCCTATTGACATTCCTCGTGGTTACGGTTAGGTGAATTCGGGCCCCTAGGAAGTTTCCTTCTGGTTCGCTCCAAATGCCCCAGGCGTCTTCCATTCACTAATGGCTGAGATGCTAGGTGTGCACTCACTTTGTGAGTGATTCAGAAGATTCCCTACGCCTTTCCTCTCTCTGGACTTGGCATCTCCCATCTCCCCCATCCCCCTCTCCGCGTTGTCTCTCTGCCCTCCCGCCACCCCCCAATGTAAATAAGGAAGAGGATCTGCACCACTGGGTGGCTATTCAAGAAATAACTGAGCATGGGCGTCCCCACTGTGGCTCAGCGGTAATGAACCCGACTAGTATCCATGAGGACACTGGCCTCACTCAGGGGGTTAAGGATCTGGCATTGTCAGGAGCTGTGCTGTAGGTCACAGATGCAGCTCAGATCTGGCGTTGCTATGGCTGTGGAGTGTTGCATCCACCGTCGCGAGAAACAGATGTTCGGAGACTTTCAGCACTCAAAAGGGTGTTACTTTATTGGCCAAAACTTTTAACCTGCGCAGGGGCGAACGCTCAGTGTGTCCTGAGACACAATGCTCACAGGAGCTGCAGATGAGAGTCGCGCCTAACGCTTACAGCTAAGCCCTTTTATAGACGCAAGCAAGCTAGCATTTAACAGAAGCAGATGTAGCGGTTAGTGATTGGCTATTATTGGCGCACGCCGGACTTTTGAATGTTGCAGGTTAGCGATTGGCTATTATTGGCACGCGCGGGACTTTTGAATGTTGCAGACCTGAGGGGATGGAAAAATTCCTTAGATGGTAGTCTGCTATGTCCTGGCCGGTTTTATCGGCCCTTCGTTGCGAAACATTGTCACCATCACAGTGTCTCGCAATGAAGTCCGCACAGCCGTACAAGACTTGCCCTCCTCTTAAGCCTCTTTCGGCTAACGTCCTGACTTCCTTGTTCTCCCAGGCACAGATTCTTTGTTATTATTATTCCTGGTTTCAACATGGAGTAGGCCAGCAGCTAGCTGCAGCTCCTATTTGACCTCTAGCCTGGGAACTTCCTTATGTCACACCTGTGACCCTTAAAAAAAGGAAAAAAAAAAGAAATAACTGATGAGCCAAGACCGCTCTAGATCTAGAGAAGACTCTGCCTGCATCTTCAAAACTCGGGCAATCCCAGAGAACCTAACCTCAGTTATAGATCTTTACGTTTAGTTCCATGCAGCAAGGGCAGAATCAAATACGTCTGACTTCGTTGCCCAGGGGCACACAGGTAGAAGGTGGAGGAGCTGGGTTTCAAACCCAGAAGTCTGACTCCAAAGCCCCAGAGGTCGGGCCACCACGCCCGCACAGCCTCCCAGAAAGAGAGTGGGGAAGCTGGGGGATTCTGGGAATCCTCCTCCAGGTTCGATTCAATGTTCGAACCTTTGATTTGGCCTCTGCTTTCTTGCTCTGCACCCCAGTACCCTCTCTTCCAAGTGGAGACCATGCCAGGGAGCAATAAGGCAAAGTCCGTGTAATAAGGTCCTGGTTCCCACTGCCGTTCAGCCAGGACCCGTGTTACTGAACAAATAGGCTTAACTATGGGCAACTAGGATGGCCAAAGGCTCGCTCAGGCTTGACTTCACATTTCATGGCCAAAAAGATAAGCCTTCAGGCTAAGGAGGACAAATGTAAGCAGCTTACCGGGTTGCCTTGCTAAACGTGCCAACTACAGACGAGGGGAATGGACAAGCCATGTCTTTTGCTTCCTCCTGTCTTAGTGGGGACCACCTAGTAAGTGTTTTCTATCGACAGAAGCAGCAGAAATGAAACCTCAAATCATCATTACTATGCTTGGATATATCGTTCCTGTGTAAGAAATACTTGGAAAATTCTTACAGGTTTAAAGAAATGTCTCTCGGAGTTCCCATCGTGGCACAGCGGTTAACAAATCCGGCTAGGAACCATGAGGTTGCAAGTTCGATCCCTGGCCTTGCTCAGTGGGTCAACGATCCAGCATTGCCGTGAACTGTGGTGTAGGTCACGGATGCGGCTCGGATCTGGCATTGCTGTGGCTGTGGTGTAGGCCTGCCGTTATGGCTCCGATTCAACCCCTAGCCTGGGAACTTCCATATGCCATGGGTGCAGCCCTAAAAAGCAAAAAAAAAAAAAAGAGAGAGAGAGAAATGTCTCTCAACTTTCAGCTAAATTTCTAAAGAAAGAAGCAGATTATTGAGATGAACAATGTATTTCCCCTTAAGTCATGGTCTCTTGTTTGATTTTCCTTTTGCACATCCTTAATATCCCCAATTTATATCATATTGATTAAACAGTTGTAAAAGATATATTTTCCAATATATATTTTTTTTCTTTTTAAGGCTGCACCCATGGCATCTGGAAATTCCCAGGCCAGGGGTTGAATCAGAGCTGCAGCTGAGGTCTACACAACAGCCACAGCAACACTGGATCCCAGCTGCATCTGTGGCCTACACCAAAGCTTGCACAGTGCTGGATCCTTAACCCACTGAGCAAGGCCAGGGATCAAATCCGCATCCTCATGGACACTATGTCGGGTTCTTAACCTGCTGAGCCACAGTGGGAACTCCTATTTTCCAATATATTAGATGCATGCTTTGTAAATACTTTTATCATAATCTTGGGAGCTAAAGGTTTAGCTCCAGGAGTTCCCATCATGGCACAGCGGAAACGAATCCAACTAGGAACCATGAGGTTGCGGGTTCAATCCCTGGCCTTGCTCAGTGGATTAAGGATCCGGCATTGCCATAAGCTGTGGTGTAGGTTGTAGACGCAGCTTGGACCTGGCGTAGCTATGGCTCTGGCATAGGCCAACGGCTACAGCTCCAATTAGACCCCTAGCCTGGGAACCTCCGTATGCCACGGGTGTGGCCCTAAAAAGACAAAAAAATAAAATAAAAATGAAGTTTTAGCTCCAGTTTGTAGAAAAATGTCTCCCACATAACCTAATTAGAAAATAAAGTTTGAGGAGTTAAGTGAATTAAGGGTCCAGCATTGTCACTGTAGCAGCTTGGATTGATGCTGTGCATAGGTTTGATCCCTGGCCTGGGAACTTCTGCCTTCTGTGGGCATGGCCAAAAATAAAGTATGAAAAAACAAACCTTATTATCAAAACAACTACCAATTCAAACCTACTTGCCCTCAGAAAAAGTCTGAAACAAATATATTAATAAAAGCACTCATGACAATTTCCTTTGTTCTAGATTCTAATTCTTAAGTGGATGGGTAGAAGGATGGATGGAGAGGTGGTTGGATGGAGGTATCAGAGCCTCTTATTTTTTTCTTGTTTTAGAGCTGCACCATCGGCATATGGAAGTTCCCAGGCTAGGGATCAAATCAGAGCTATAGCTGCCAGCCTACACCACAGCCACCGCAACTCGGGATCAAGCCCCGTCTGTGACCTACACCACAGCTCTCAGCAATGCCAGATCCTTAACCCACTGAGCGAGGCCAGGGATCGATCCCACATCATCATGGATCCTAGTGGGGTTCACTAACCGCTAAGCCACCAAGGGAACTCCCTGGATCAGAGTCTTGCCATGAGTTTGTCACCTGGATAAAATGTTGTTTCCTTCAATATTTTCTAATTTTTTTTTTTTGTCTTATCTAGGGCCGCACCCGCGGCATATGGAGGTTCCCAGGCTAGGGGTCTAACAGGAGCTGTAGCTGCCGGCCTTCACCACAGTCACATCAAGGCGGGATCCGAGCCACGTCTGCGACCTACACCACAGCTCACGGCAACACCGGATCCTTAACCCACTGAGCAAGGCCAGGGATGGAACCCGCAACCTCATGGCTCCTAGTCGGATTCGTTAACCACTGAGCCACGACGGGAACTCCAATATTTTTTCATATTGCCTAGAAACAATGAACCGTACCCCGAAAACTTACCATTTAATCATTTTCACAGTTCAGTAGCATTAACTACATTCACTATTGTCCAGCTTCTGAAACGTATTATATATATATATATATACCTACACCCTCATTCCACTCCCCCCCCCCGAAAAAATAAGTTCAGGTAACAGGTGCAATGAAAACTTAAAATATACTGAGCTAAAGGAATGATATTTTTAACACCCCAGCAGGGAAGCGGCTCACTCCCTGCCCCTTGTATGCCTTATTAATGATGGTGACCGTTTAATCATGTCCCTCAGTAGTAGGGGAAACATCTTGTTCCCATTCATTAGGTCACAATAACTTTTTTGTTCACCCAAAGTGCTTGGGATAAGGTTCAGGGCATAGGGTCACTGATAGCCCTGCTAAATTGAAATCTCACCTGAAGCACTGCACCTACGTAATGGACACCAGGCAAACAACCCCACTCCTTTCCTGAAGTCTGCTTCCTGCTCCTGTCCTCAGCTCCTATTCCTAATCCACCAGCAAGCCCATTTTCCAATGGATTTCAACTCCTCAGCCACTGAGGGCCATAGTGGCTTAAGATTTGCTGGGGGAAATTCAATGCTGGTTCAATGCTGAATGAATGGATAAAGAATAGAAGATGGCAGAGTTTGATTCATCTGAAAGTCAGAATGAGGACACTCCTCAAGCATTCTAATCTTTCTTGTTAAATGCAGTCATGACTTCACCGACGCTAATTAAGTCCCCAACAATAGCTAATGGCCTGCTCAATAAAACTAACCAACCTTACATCCTGACCTCCAAAAAGGTCAAGTGATTCAATGACCCAACTCCACAGCCAGGTAGAGTCTTGAGAGCTTTCCCTCAGACGTCCTTTAATAGGGTGGCCACCCAGCACGCTCTCCACTTCAGGCTTGGAGGTCGGTTGGATCTGCGCTTCTCCGTCCTGTGGATGGACGTGCCCATCCGTCTTTCAACCAGAGGCTTCCTGCCTAGTGAATCTACTGTAGGAGGGGGCTTCCGCTCACCCAGCTTCCCTCTCTGCCCAAAGAAACACCCAATAACCCCACACTCTGGCCTCCCAACAACACAACAGTTCACTGATTTTGACAATTAATCACATCCTTGAAAATGAAGAGGCGCTAGAAGTTCCCATCATGGCTCAGCGGTTAAAGAACCTGACTAGTAACTGTGAGGACACAGGTTCGATCCCTGGCCCTGCTCAGTGGGTTAAGGATCTGGCGTTCCTGTGAGCTGTGCTGTATGTCACAGACACGGCCCAGATCTTCTGTTGCTGCAGCTATGATGTAGGCCGGCAGCTACAGCTCCGATTAGACCCCAAGCCTAGGAACCTCCATATGCTGCAGGTGTGCCCCTAAAACGACAAAAGACAAAAAAAAAAAGAAGAGGCGCTAAGCAGATGCCAAGGAGAAATAAACACGATAAAACTTGGTACAGTTCTCTGGTGGCTCAGTGGGTTAAGGAGATCTGGCAGTGTCACTGCTGTGGCCTCGGGTTTGACCCTCAGCCCAGGAACTTCCACATGCCACAGGCACAGCAAACAAAAACAAAAAAATCGTTGTGCAAATTGTAGGGAATCACAACTCCCTTAGAAAGAAGGTTTTGTCTGTGCCTCCTCTGTCTCTGGTGTGAACATGCGTCATTTCAAACGTCTGTCTTGGGATATAAGCTAAGTAAGCCGGTCGTTCTGCAGTCAACCAAAATTCCAGCAGACTTTGAAATGTTGATTGCGTCTGGAGATTGCACGAGTTTAGTTATTTTTTAGCACCTCGGCCTGTCATAAAAACATCCTCTCAAATCCCCATATTTCTCCTCTGCTCGCATAATAACTTCAAAATGTATTATTGCTGAGAAACTCCATTCTCTCTGCCAACAAGCCCCCAGAGGGAAACTCCAGCAGAAGAAAAGATGTTTTTACCATCACTTTGGAAGAGAAAGTCACTGGGCCTAATCAAGTTTTCCAAGACATGGCCCGTAGCTGACACCCAGAGCTTCACTCTTTGGGTGTGTTTTTCCTTTCCTATCCTTTAGAAAGGTATGGCCGAAGACAGGCTTTCTCTTTCACGGCAAAACATAATGGCCAAAAAATGAGGAACTATTTTCGGGGAAGTGCTAACAGAGAGTCTAGCCTGTAAGTGAAAAGACTTATCAGGACCAGAGGACTAATGAACAGTTCAGCCCGATAATGCACTAAGGCAGGAGGAAGTGTGTATTTAAAAAGCAGGGCTGGGAGTTCCCGTCGTGGCTCAGTGGTTAACGAATCTGACTAAGAACCATGAGATTGCGGGTTCGATCCCTGGCCTTGCTCAGTGGGTTAAGGATCCGGCGTTGCTGTGAGTTGTGGTGTAGGTTGCAGACGCAGCTCGGATCCGGCGTTGCTGTGGCTGTGGCGAAGGCCGGCAGCTACAGCTCCTGTTAGACCCCTAGCCTGGGAACCTCCGTATGCCACGGGTGCGGCTCTAGAAAAGGCAAAAAGACAAAAAAAAATAAAAAATAAAATAAAAAGTAGGACTGGGTGGGAGATCTCGCCCTGACTCAGCGGTTAACAAACTGGACTAGTATCCATGAGGACTCTGGCCTGACTCAGTGGGTTAAGGATCTAGCATTGCCTTGAGCTGTGGTGTAGTTTGCAGTCGTGGCTTGGATCCCGTGTTGCTGTGACTCTGGCGTAGGCCAGCAGCTATAGGTCCGGTTTGATCCCTAGCCTAGGAACTTCCATACGCCGAGGGTGCAGCCAAAACAAACAAACAAGCAAAACCGGGCTGGGTATGTACAGCAGGCCACTGCTACTAATTTTACAGCTGGTCTTTTTGGCCCCTAGGAAGAGCATTAGTATGGGGTTGGGAATGGGGGTGACTCTAGTCTCAGCCCCAATTAATACCTCCCCTTCTCCTCCATAAATCAAGAGAAAGAAACTGATAGAGACCTCTCAGAGGCCAGCATTTGGAAACTGTGATCTTCTTGATTATTTGATGAGAAGTTCAAGAAGCACAGAAACTCCTGTGAATGGAAAAAACCTAACTCCGGGAGTTCCCTTCATGGCACAGAGGAAACGAATCTGACTGGGAACCATGAGGTTGCAGGTTCTATCCCTGGCTTTGCTCGGTGGGTTAAGGACCCGGTGTTGTTGTGAGCTGTGGTGTAGTTTGCAGACGCGGCTTGGATCTGACGTTGCTGTGGCTGTGGCGTAGGTCAGCAGCTACAGCTCCGATTGGACCCCTAGCCTGGGAACTTACATATGCCGCGGGTACGGCCCCAAAAAGACAAAAACAAACAAACAAACAAAAACCCTAACTTCAATACTGTTATGCAGCATGACAGAAAATCTTTTTGTATAAAAAAGTATACAAAGCAGTTGTTAAAAAAAAAAAGAGGAATTCCTGTCATGGTTTGGCGATAACAAACCCAACTAGTATCCATGAGGACTCCGGACCCATCCCTGGGCTTGCTCCTTGGGTTAAAGATCTGGTGTTGCTATGAGTTATAGTGTAGGTTGCAGACTCGACTTGGATCCTGCATTACTGTGGCGTAGGCATAGGTGGGCAGCTCTGATTCGACCCCTAGCCTGGGAATTTCCATATGCTACAGGTGCAGCCCTAAAAAGACAAAAAAGAAAAAAAAAGGAAGAAGAGGAAGAAGGAAAAGAAGCATTTCTGCCACTCGGTAGCATGGCCTGAGAGGCACCGTAGATGGCCCTGGCTTCTCAGAGCTTGCATTCCAAGGAAAGGGGCCCAGTGCCGGCTTCCCTTCTCTGCTTGTACCTCTTGGGTGGAAGGTTGAGTCTGTGGATGCATATGCATCTGGCATCTCTTCAAACAGAAAATTCTGTGAGCTGGCAGGCTTGCCCACTGCCTATCAACTTTCCTAATGGGGATCCAGGGACATCTAGGGTCTGCCAATGACTTCTAAATGAGCGAAGAAATATTACTTGTGGGCTTGCTTTAGAGTTATGTGTTTCATTAAAGCTTCAAACATCTGAGCGCAGACCCCATTTTTTAAGGACAGCAGTTAAGACTTTACAGTGAGGGTGTGTGTAAATAGCCGATATCAACATTCCTTCCCAGGGACGGTCCTAAGCATAATGGTGAGCTCACCAAAGTGGGTGTAACAGGTTACCACAAGTGTAGCGCTTTAAACCAATGCCCATGGGCATTCCTGTTGTGGCTCAGCAGGTTACGAACCCGACTAGCATCCATGAGGATGCTGGTTCAATCCTTGACCTTGTTCAGGGGGACAAGGATCCCGTGTTGCTCTGAGCTTCGGTGTAGGCCGGCAGCTGCAGCTCTGATTCAATCCCTAGCCTGGGAATTTCCATATGCCACGGGTATGACCCTAAAAAGCAAAACAATAAAATAAAACAGAAAATCAATCCATCAGTCATACACATATATTATCTTCTGGTCTTGGCAGTTAGCAGTCTGAAGGGCTCTCACTGGTCTAAAACTGAGGGTGTCAGGAGGGCCGCATTTCTTTCTGGAGGCTGGAGGGGAGATCATTTCCTTGCCTTTCCAGCTTCGAGAGGCCACCTGCATTTCTTGGTTTCTGGCCCCTTCCTTCATCTCCTAAACCAGCAGCACAACGTCTTCTAATCTCTCTCTCTCACTCTGAACTTCAGCCTCTCTCCTCCACACTTAAAAGGCCTGTGGGATCACCTTGAGCCTATCCGGATAATCGAGGGTAATCTCTCTTTATTAAAGTCAGCTGATGAGCTCCTTTCATTCCCCGTGGCCACGTAGCATAATGTAGTCACAGGCTCCCGGGATGAGGACGTGGACATCTATGAAGGGCCATGATTCTGGCAAGCACAGAGTGTCTGCAGAATGCCCCTTTCTTCACTCTGGTCCCTCCTCAGGAGTATTTCTTGCTGCAATCAAGAGTGCTGATCATTCTCGCTGTTCCCTTCGTGGCTCAGTGGTTAACGAATCTGACTAAGAACCATGAGGTTGCAGGTTTGATCCCTGGTCTTGCTCAGTGGGTTAAGGATCCAGCGTTGCCGTGAGCTGTGGTGTCGGTTGCAAACGCGGCTCTGATCCCGCGTTGCTGTGGCTGTGGCGAAGGCCGGCAGCTACAGCTCCTGTTAGACCCCTAGCCTGGGAACCTCCATATGCCGCGGGTGCGGCTCTACATAAAAGGCAAAAAAAAAAAAGAGTGCTGATCATTCTCATTTGGAGAGGGCAACAGGCTACCAGCTTGCTGGTCACATAGGGCTCCTGGCTTCTCTCTCGTTTCCTCTTTGTACTTAACGGAGATTCAATTTACCATATTTGTTTGTCTTTTCATTCAATCCACTTCCATCAATTATATCAGCTGAGCTGTTTCTTAGTCCCTTTTCTACTCCTAACACCATGACCTCTTCCGTGAAATTCATGGAGCTCTAAACTGAACTGAGTACTTAGAAAGGAACCCCTGGTTAATATCCCAAATACAAGGAAATCATATAGCCCAACTTCAAGAAAACAAACAACTCAATTAGAAATGGGCAGAGGATGATCCAGCCTTCCCACTCCTGGGCATCTATCTGGAGAAAACTATAATTCAAAAAGATACATGCACGCCAGTGTTCACTGCAGCGCTATATACAATAGCCAAGACATGTTAGCAACCTAAATGTCCATTGACAGAGGAATGGATTAAGAAAATGTGGTGCATGTGGAATATTATTTGGCCATAAAAAAGGATGAAATAATGCCATTTGTAGCAACATGGATGAACTTGGAGATTATCATACTAAGAGAAGTAAGTCAGACAGAGAAAGGTAAATACAATTTTAGATCACTAATATGTGGAATCTAATAAAAATGTTCCAAAAGGAAGTATTCATGAAACAGAAGTGGACTCAAAGATTTCAAAACCAATCTGATGGTTACTAAAGGGGAAATGTTTGGGGGAAGGATAAATTAGGAGGTTGGGATTAGCATACATATACTACTATATGCAAAATAGATAAGTAGCAAAGACCTGCTTGTTACAGCATTTCCCTGTGTATAGCATAGGAAAATATACCCAATACCTTGTAATGACCTATACGGGAAAAGAACTGAAAAAGAATGGCTATATGTATATAGAGAGAGCTGAAGCACTTTGCTGTATACCTGAAAGTAATGCAACATTGTAAGTCAAATATATTCCAATAAATCTTTTTTTAAAAAAGGAAGGAGATCTGAATAGATATTTTTCAAAAAATGACATACAGATGGCCAGCAGGCACATGAAAAGATACTCCATGAACTAATTATTAGGGAAAGGCAAGTCAAAACATTGATGTAATATAACATTACACTCATTAGAAAGGTTTTTATCAGAAAGACAATAAATTACAAGTGTTGGCAAGGGTGTGGAGAAAAAGGAAACTCATACACTGTTGGTGGAAATGTAAATTGGTACAACTAATTGGAAAACAATGCAAAGTTTCCTCAAAAAATTAAGAATAGAACTACTATATGACCCAGCAATTTCACTTCTCAGTATTGATCTGAAAAACATGAAAACACTAATTCAGAAAGATATTTGCACCTCTGTGTTTGTTACAGCATTATTTACAATAGCCAAGATATGGAAATAACCTAAGTGCCGATTAATGAATGAACAAATGAAGATGTGATATATACATATACAATGGAATATTACTCCACCACAAATAAGATTAAACTTTGCTATTTGTGACAACATAGATGGAACTTGGGAGTATTACGCTAAGTGCAATAAGTCAGACAAAAGAGACAAACACCATATGATTTCATTCACATGCAGTATATTTTTAAAATAAATAAAATAAATGAACCCGCACAAAACAAAAACAAGCCTGTAGATACTTCCTATTGTGGCTCAGCGGGTTAAGAACACAACAGAGTCTCCATGAGGATGCAGGTTCGATCCCTGGCCTCGTTCAGTGGGTGAAGGATCCAAGCTGCTATGTAGGTTGCAGGTACAGCTCAGATCCGGTGTTGCCATGGCTGTGGCGTAGCCCTCAGCTGCAGTTCCAGTTCAACCCCTAGTCCAGGAACTTCCATATGCAGCAGGTGCGGCCTTAAAAAAAAAAAATTCTCACCACAAGAAAAAAACCTTAATAGCCATGTATGGTGACTGATGTTAACTAAATTTATTGTGATGACCAATTCACACATATGCAAATATCAAACCATGTTGTACACCTGAAACTAATACAATGTTGTAGAGCAGATACTCTATAATTTTTAAAATAAATAAATAAATTGGGAGGAAGATGGAAGGAAAAAGAGAAAAATGTTCTCTCGCTCCTTGTGTTCCTCAGTCACCAGAAAGGGCTTATTTGTCTGAAATCACGGGCAGCGGTGTGTGGCTGATTCTACCTGCAGAGTGAATTTGCACATTCCCAGCACAAATTCACTTCTTCTCCTGATTTATCTCTCTTTACTTTCTCCCTAAAGTCTGTCCCGGATTCACGAAATACTAATACTTACCGTCGCCCAGCATTTTGTTGAAGATTTAATGGTGACGTTTTAACAGCAAAATGCCTTGTATGTCCACAGGGCCGGCCTTTAGAATAGCCGGCGTGACATCAGGGTTGTTTCATCAGCTGAAATAATACCTCCTTCACTGGATAGTTTACAATTCACTTATTAGGGAGTCATCCTCTAACTCGAGGCTTCCTTCAGATGTCAAAATGAACATTCCTGATGCGTTCAGCATGGTCAGCTGTTCGTTACTTCTGTGAGAACGAGTCTGGTCTTTCCTCAGCCAAGTTGGAGAGGGTGTGGGAAGAAAGAGCACGAATGGGAGTTCCCGTCGTGGCTCAGTGGTTAACGAATCCGACTAGGAACCATGAGGTTGTGGGTTCGACCCCTGTCCTTGCTCAGTAGGTTAAGGATCTGGCATTGCTGTGAGCTGTGGTGTAGGTCACAGACGCAGCTCGGATCCTGCATTGCTGTGGCTGTGGTGAAGGCCAGCAGCTACAGCTCCTGTTAGACCCCTAGCCTGGGGACTTCCATATACTGTCGGTGTGGCCCTAGAACGAAAGAGAGAGAGAAAGAAAGAGAGAAAGAAAGAGCATGAATGTGAAACAGAGATTCCTGATTTCTGCCCAGCTGAGCCCAGCTCCCCCATGAATTCAAGTCAAAGGACTCACATTGCACTAGGACTCTGGTCTGCGATCAGTTTACAGAAGCCAAGCAGCCTCCACAGAACACAGTGGTACCTTCTAGGACATCTTCTCCAGAACTTCCTGCCCCTGCCTTCAAAGAGCTTACAGCTCTCAGGATCGTCTGCTGAAATCCAGCAGTCCGTGTGTCTCAGGGCCGGGGATCGGGGCGGGGCACCCCTTGGGGCTTTACTGCACAGAAGCCCAGGGCGTTTTCCTGCTCTCCTTCACCTCCCTGGAGGTGGCTACGGCTAAGTGTGACAAGTGCTGCTGTCGTTTAGCCTTTTTCTGGGAGAAAAAGAGGAAGTGAAGAGAATTCCAAGCAGGAACAAGCACTTAGTTTCACTGCTTGTTCCTTAGTGGTTGAAATGGGGAGCCCACCAAGTACCAGAGTCCCCGGCTCCTACAGATATTGCCTCATGTCATCCCTACAACTGCCACCGTCTAGGTGAGGGAACAGGCTGGGGACAAGATGTAACTTGCCAAGAAGCAAGGGAAGTAAGGCGCAGAACTGGGCCGCCTCATTCTTCTTCCTTCTGAGTCTCTCACCTTAAAGTACAACCACCCAGTCCCAGAATGGTCAGGAGACCCTCTCTTTGGGTCCCCCTCTTATTTCCATTTTTATACCAAGTAGATATTAAGAAGTGTTCTCACCACGTGCCAAGCTCTCAGCTAAGCAGATTCCATGCAACGTCACGTGAATACTCATAACCACCCAGTGAAAGGGTATCAACCCCACATTGCCTCCTTCGTTCCCAAGGTAAAGAACTTGAGTCTCAGGGAAGCTAAGTGTCTCAAGGTCAAACAGCCAGTAAAAAGAAAGAATTCTCGCATTCCAGCCTAGGTCAGTCAAATTTCAAGGAATTTCTATTTGGATCGACCAGGGTAAAGATAAGAGGAACACTCCCCCACACACACATTTGTTTTCGCCCAAATTACCATAATGCAGCGTGGAAAAAAGGAAAGTACGCTGTCTTAGAAACAGACCTAATGTTGCAGAAGATTCTGAGTTTAGAGGAAAATCAAGGCAAGAGACTGGGAAGGACAATATAGGGGTGAGTCAGCAGTTGCTCGGGGCAATTTAATTTTTTAAGAAGGAGGGGTAGTTAAGGTCTTTTTTTTTTTTTTTTTAGGAGCAAAATACCCAGCCAGGGAATGCTCTCCACTGCACAGAGCAACCATCGCCCAGGATGCTGCAGGCTTTTCTGAAACCATCAACCACGTGTCTGGTTGGAATTATTCCCTCGAGGAAAGTGGCCGAAACTCTGGTGCGTGAGACTCCTATAACTGCTGAACAGGGATGAGGAAAGACACCCTGGGGAATTCTCTGCCCGGTGGGGGGGGAGACCAGAGGACCCAAGAGTGCTGAGCCCTTCAGGCACACGGCAGCGTGGAGGAGAAACATCCCACCCCCGGCAGGGGCACAAAGAAGCTTGAGCTAGCGTGGGCCCCGGGGACCCGGGCACCATCGCAACTACCCTCAGCTTCTCCCAGCCCGACGGGCCCTGCTGACCAAGGCCTGGTGAGACAACACAGACTGCTGCCCAGCAGAGCCAAGCCCACCCTGGGCCCCGTAATGCTCAGAGCCGTCGTCCCCTTGGCAGGCTGCCAAGCTGATGGATTGCATCCTGTCAGGATATTGATCCTGGTGAACTAGGGGACCCTGGGCTGTGATTAAAAGAACTTGAGCATAAAGAAAAGTCTCGAACTATAGACGATACCCTGCCGCTTGGGAGACATTGCCAGAAAATCAACTCCAAACAGTTCTAATGGAATGTGATCGAGACGTTAAGCATCTAGGGATTGAGAGGAGAGGAGGTCCCCAAAGCCAGAAGATGCCCCCCTTTGGCCGGAGGTCCCAGGAAGTCGTCCTATGAACACTGGGTCCTTGGGGCTCACGTGGAGGTCTTTCAGGACACCAGCCCTTCTGCATGATGACCTCACATCCCTTTAAGGAGAGCAAACCAGTCCCCCGTACAGCCAGGACCCAAGAGAGCGACGAGCCCGTGGCCACCACGTAGGTCCCAACACACAGACACCCTCCCGAAAGGCTCTGCAGGCCCGGGTCCCTCCACATCTCCCTGTCTCCAGGCTCCAAGTTTCCCAGGAGTTGATCATCCTTCTTCCTTCATTAGGTTATCTGCCCACCAGCCTGGTGTCCTTGGGCAAGGTCATCGGGCCATGTCCCAAAAGCGTGGTGCTCTGGGCCCCTGAGAAACAGAGGGCCCCTTGGTGGCCTCCAGGCATGAAAACACCTTGAGCAGAGGCAAGCGGGGAAGCCGGGCCCGTGATATGGCTCCTCCATGGGATCTGAAAACCTGAGTAAGAGCCGCGTCCATGGTTCGTTGCCTTCCGTGATGGTTTTCAAATGTGTTTCCCGGCGGGTACCTCCGAGTCTCATTCATCTTTCTCTCTCCTACATCAGGTATGCCTCACGATACCAGCATGCTTCCATTTGCGCTGCGTTTCCCCGTTGCCGGGGCAACTTCCCGTCAGTCCTTCGTTTGCCTTCACCACTGGGCACCTAGGGTGTGCCAGGCACGGTGCTGGGCCAAAGGCATGAACGACCTGGGTGCCCCTGCCCCCACGGAGCGTCTGGTGGCTGTAGGGAGGTGGAGAAGGGATACAGGTGGAGAGCCAGTTAGGAAAAGCAACAGCTCTCCGTGACCCCTTGACCCTGGGAAGTGCAGGAGGTCAGGGGGGTTCCCAGGGTTGGCTTTAGGAGCCTTAGAAACGCTGTCATTTGTGAAGCTGGAAATTCACCAGCAGGGAGAGGGGTCAGAGAAGGAAGTGACATCAAGCCAGATCGGGTTCTGCATAACGCTGGCCTCTGGCTCTGAGGTCTCCGACAAGGGCTGGACGTGGAGCTGGGGACCAGGGAACCTATAGGGTAAGCTGAATCCTGGTGGGTGACGTTGCCCAGAAAAAGCACGTAAGATTATTCAAACAACGACAACAGCAAAAGAAACAAGGGTGTGGCGAGAAGCCCGGAAACACCAGTATTTAAGAAACTGTAAAAGGTGTGGGGTGGGGGGGAAGCACAGACAAGGCTTTTTAAAATCCTAAAAACCAAAAAAGTCAGGAGAGTGGTGCCATAAAAACAGACTGGAGGAAGAGGGACTCAAGCACATTGAGTCTGATTCATTCTCATAGCAGCATTACTGCTCCCATTTCACCGAGAAGAAAACTGAGGTTCCGGGAGTCAGGGAGGTTAGGCCACCTGTCCAAGGCTCTTCACTTGGAGACCCTGGCTCCAATCTAAGTCTTCAGTGTCAGCCCAGCTCACGCCTCATTCTCCAAAGCCTCCTCCCAAAGGGCAGATCTTAGGTTCATTCATTCACTCGTTCATTCGTGCAACCCGTTACTGCTTCTGATGATCAGAATACATCACTGCAGGAGAAAGACGTGTTCCACGCTAACGGGTGGATAAAAGAACTGCACTGAAGAGGGGTTCTGCAGATGCGGAGTCCAGACCGAAGTCTGTAAAAAGGCTTCTCGCCTAGTCCAGCCGGTGCCCTCCACAATACCGGCGGGCCGCTGCCTCATCCACGCGGGTGAGAGTCTGAGCCACAGGGGTGGAGATCAGGCAGCCCCTGAAGCTCACAGACACCGAGAGCCCGCCTGGCTGTGCAGGTGGCGAGGCAGGGACTGGGCGCCTTCCCTGGCCTCGGGCACCACAGCAGATTCGACCTCCTTTGCGCGGGGCTGCAGCGCCCCCTGGTGCTCGGCGCTGGCACCAACACAGCCCGGCAAGCGCCGCGGGCGCAGAGAAGGGCTGCTGCGTTTCTGCCCACCAGACCCTAGAGCGTCCTCAAACCCTTGCTTTTCTCGAATCGCCAGTCCCACGCGGCCAGTTCAGATGATCTGAAAGGTTTTCCAAAGGAGTCTTCGGTGGCCTGAGCACTTTCACTGGGAATGAGGGAGACAAAGGAGCAAAATGTTAGCAAGAGTTATCAAAACCCTTAAGAGGCTCAGACAGATGGACAGTCCTGGGAGAGAAACCGGATGTTCCACGTAGAGCTAGGCAAAGGAGATAAGAGAGAAAAGCGCAAACCTTGGAACTCAGCTTCCCTGAGCACACCATCAAAACCAGCCATGCTGAATAATAGATCTGGTGAACAAAATTATTTTCCCATGGAATTAAAAAAAGGGGGGGAGAAAAAAAAAAAAAGATGCATAGGTGCCCAGAGGGACTTTTTAAAAGGTAATAGCAATACAGGAAAGAGAAAAATGCTGGGTCCTTTGAAGAAATGGGCAGGAGGCCACTTGATTTGGGATTGACTTGAGGTGAAAATGATGGAATTTCCCTCTGCACCCAGCTTAAGAGTAAATCAGTCTTGAAAGGTACCAGAGAAACCAACAAACAAAATATTCCCTTCTCCCACATCTCTCATGCAAAGTGTCCCAAAGAGGCTCCGAAGAATGGAACTGAGCCGAGCTCTACAATGAGAAAGCATATACGCTATAAAGGAACATTCTACGTAGAAGCAATCAATCCAAGGTGATTCATGCAATCAGTCAGGCGGAGGTGTAAACCCCTGGGGACCCATGAGGTATGCGGCTGGTCTGGATTCCTATTTTCTGGGGGCAATGAATGAATGGATTTATCCCCCCCACCCCAGGCTCCAATGCTTTTAGCAATTGGCACTGTGGCAGGTTTTATACCACAGTTCTTATAAATTGTACCCTCTCTCTCTCCTTTCCAAAGGTTTCTTTCAATAAAACGCAGATGGAATTGTTGAGAGCTGCTTTTCATGTGTTTATAGGTTACTTCGCTTATGCAGGTGCATGTCTCTAGGCTTCGTTGTTTTTTATTTTCTCTGCCTATTAGGGAAATAGAAACATATGGATTCTCGTCTGGGCCCAGTGGACCTTATAGAATTGGATCCCTGTTGCCTTCCTCACACATCTTCCTGTAATCACATGGCTCTGAATTAGCCTCTTAATCCCCAGTGGAAAAGCCATAGTATGGGGAAATTCAATAAAATGTATATGCAGTTTGAATGCCAAAGCACTTTTAAAAATAGATGGGAGCGTGGTCATTTATACGACTGTGAAAAGAGAGTCTTAGCTGGCACTGGTGATGAGTCGCAGTTGCAGAAAGAAGCAGACATTCAGGAGTTCCCACTGTGGCTCAGCGGAGTAAGGACCCAACATAGCCTCCCAGAGAATGCAGGTTAGATTTCTGCTCAGAGTTAAGAATCTGGCATGGCCACAAGCTTTGGCATAGGTCCCAGATGTGGCCTGGATTTGGTGTCGCTGTGGCCGTGGAGTTGTCCTCAGCTGCAACTCTGATTCGACTCCTAGCCCGGGAAATTCCAAATGCCATGCGTGCACCCATAAAAGGGAAAAAGAAGATTTTCAAAATGGCAGACATGAGCCTGATGTTCAGGCAAGCTAAGATTTTAAAGCCTATTGAGAAAAAAATAGTACTCAAGGGTAAAGAAATGGGAGGTTTAAATTTGGATCTGCACCTCCAATGCAAATAGTTCCAGGTAACATGAGCAGTTTAAGGCAGAGATTCCTTGACTTTTCTTTACCTGGAAGATGAAGGGTCTAGGGACACATGCAGAGTGTTCCCAGAAACGAATGGCAAAGCCCTGCTATAGGTAATATTCCCATGTTGTAATTTTCATTGTGAATAAATAACTCATTTACTGAAGGCTGCCTATGTTTTATTAAAATACTCCACTGCATTCCTTTAGGAAGAGGAAATAAGTTCATGTTTACCCAGGGGGCTTGTCCACCATCCCTAGCAGAGTGCTTAATAAGACTAACAGGAACACGGAGTATCTACATCGCTCAAATATGAAGAAGAAGAACGTCCCTCAGGTGGAGATTATCATTTTGCTATTTTTCTTCCATGCCAGCCTAAGGACAGCCTAGGAAAGAGGTGAAACAGACATCCATCCTCAGCCACATCTGGAAGAAGAGATGAATGCATCCTGTGAGGGATCAAGCTTGCGACGTCCTGAAGGCAAGGGCCTCAGAATGATTTGCAGAGGTTCAGACCACAGTGTGGCGGGATTCCATGGGCTTCCCTGCGCCTTCTGGAAACACTTCCAAAGCTGCCGTCTAGAGAGAGTCACACTGTGGAGCCCTGACAACCAGGGCCTCTGACCATCTTCCTGACACAACGGGGGTGGGAAAACTACCCTTCCAACTGAGATAGATTCCACCTGAGTCCGATGGAGACTTTCATACCTTCACAAGCTCTTCCCTGCACCCAGGCAAGGTGCCCAAGGAAGACTGTGGCTCCTGGCGCCCCCTGGTGGAGAATTACTGTATGTAAAGAATGATATCGGGAGTTCCCATCGTGGTGCAGTGGAAATGAATAGGACTAGGAACCATGAGGTTGCGGGCTTGATCCCTGGCCTCGCTCCGTGGGTTAAGGATCTAGCATTGCCGTGAGCTGTGGTGTAGGTCACAGATGCAGCTCGGATCCTGCATTGCTGTGGCTGTGGTGTAGGCCGGCAGCTACAGCTCCAATTTGACCCCTAGCCTAGGAACCTCCGTATGCCACGGGAGATGCCCTAAAAAAAAAAAGGCAATGATATTGGTAATGGAGACTTGTGACTTGCTTGGGGAACACAGTGAAAGCAGAAAAAGGAATCACTGATAAGAGTCAGCTTGGGATACTCTTACAGCGACCTTCACAGCTTGAACTTGGTGTTTCCCCTCTCAAACTTATAAATTCAGTTCTACACTAGCTCCCTCTCCAAAGAGAGTAAAACAAGGACTGGCAATGGATCCTTGACCTGGGGACTGACACATCCCCATTGTGGCCCCATTTTTGCCCTAAATGTATAACCTGGGGCAGATTGTGTGACGTCTGGGGCTTCGGTTTCCAAATCTTCAAAATAAGAAGCTTTGACAAGATGATTTCTAAAGTTGTTTCCAGGAGTTCGTTAACCACTGAGCCAAGGGAAAGAAAATGACATGTCGGAGTTCCCGTCGTGGCTCAGTGGTTAACGAATCCGACTTAGAACCATGAGGTTGCGGGTTCGACCCCTGGCCTTGCTCAGTGGGTTAAGGATCCGGCGTTGCCGTGAGCTGTGGTGTAGGTTGCAGACGCGGCTCGGACCCGCGTGGCTGTGGCTGTGGCGAAGGCCGGCAGCTACAGCTCCTGTTAGACCCCTAGCCTGGGAACCTCCACATGCCACGGGTGCAGCCCTAGATAAAGCAAAAAGACAAAAAAAGTAAAATAAAATAAAGTTATTTCCAGCATTAACATCTAGGGCTGTACATATTGTTAAAAATGGACTATTAAGATGTGCTGCCCATAGCACGCCAATGCAGTGCTGGGGGCTCAGGTGAACCCAGAAGAGATTTCCCAACAGGGCCGAACTGGTCCCTCCGCCCTTATGTGGACTCCCCTTCTGACCGTCAACCCTCATCCGGGAAAAGGCTGGTCAGTAAAAAAGGAATGCACGTGTTTTGTCATGGAAGCATTTTCTCTTCTTATTGCCAATAGGAAGATATCATAAACACTAATTAAAATAACCTGATGCAGCATCGTTCCTCCTGACAAATAGCTCCCCCCCCCCATTTCTACATAAACAAATTAGAAAAACCATATGAGGATATATGGATCTAGAGAGAATGAAAAGACGGGAGTTACACCCTGCACTGAGGATCCGCCATCGGTTGCACTGTGATCGCAGCTATTTCAAATGTAATTACCTCAGTCACCCCCCACTGGGCAGGGACTCCTAAGATCTGCTCAGCTTCCAGGGCCTGGCTTGTGCTCAATAAATGACAAATGCAATTATAATAATTAATAATTCATATATTAATAATGCAATCCCTTTCCCTCCACTCAGTAATTGCCCGCCGACATGCCATGCATACACAGGAACAGGGGCTGCCAGGCGCCCCGGAATTTCTGCACGCTTCCATAAAGCCGTGTGCAAAGGTCACCTTGAAGAAGAGACCACAGTCTGAAAAAGACGGCTGGCTGACGTGCTTCGTTTTCTTTCTATCTCCTTCCCATTTCCAATATGTGGAACGGTCTTTGGGGCCCGGCCCCGAGAAATAAATGCAGTGTAGACACAGTCTACATCTGTCTGGAACCTTCCCCGTGCTTCCCAGAGGCCCAGAAGCCCTGATCCCCAGGGCCTCCTTCCTCATCCCAGACCTACAAAGTGGACGAGCAGCTGAGGTGTCCCTGAGGACCCAGCCCCGGCAGGGCCGCCCCCCCGGGAAGCGGGGAGCCTTTGAGGCCTGAGGAGCAGCTTATGGGGGTGAATCGGTGAACTCAGTTTGGCAAACCCTCATCCCACAACGAACAGACTGTTCGTTTCAGAGGCAGTCATGGAAATCAAAAGCTCAAGCAGGTTATAAACATCCTAACAGGTCTTCCCAGACGAGGGCTAAGGTTGATCTCTTTATCTCATCTGGGTTTTCTCTCTTTTTTTTTTTCCTGCCGTTCTTTGATTTTTCACAATGCAGGTAATTCTACTGTGTTTGATCAGAACTCACTCAAGTTGTCTAATGAATTTCAATTGCCAGTTTATTTAATTTTCCTGCTGGCCTCTCCTCCCCGGACATTGCAAGCGAATTCCAAACTGGGATTAAAACACGATGTTTCTAACTCTCAGTCCACACCCGCCCCACAAACCACCCCCCCACACACACACGCACCCGCCATCACCACCCCGTCTGCCTGCTCTTCCCCCAGACCTTCTGGTTCTCTGTGATATTAAGGCCACGGGCAGCAGGTAGCACAGAGGCTGATGTCATCAGACAACCCTCTAATCCTTCTGGAGCCCAGAAATGACTGACCTTTTGTT
This sequence comes from Catagonus wagneri, assembly GCA_004024745.2. Taxonomy (NCBI): domain Eukaryota; kingdom Metazoa; phylum Chordata; class Mammalia; order Artiodactyla; family Tayassuidae; genus Catagonus; species Catagonus wagneri. Next base: position 7,719,605 of record PVHT020000144.1, read on the forward strand.
ATGCATAAAATCCACTCCGACACCCTAACTTTGAGGGGCCAGAAGGCTAAAGGGTCATTTAAACTGATCATCTTGCTTCTTACAGATTGCTTTCTCACATTGTTTCTTTAGCTTTGCCTCTTTTTCAGGCTCCAAGTAAAACCAACTAAAACAAGGCTTCTGGTTTTACCTTCAGAGAATAAAGTATATATGAAACTGACATTCAGAATTAATTTTCTCTGTGTTGATTAGATCACACTCATGGAGATAATGTTTAATTGGAGAGCTTTATTCAGCCTTCCGTTGGTACAGCACCACTCTAAAAAAGCTACTGGAAAGAAAATCATCACCCCAGCTCCCACATCTGCAGGAATCTGCCTCACTTCTGACTCCAATCCTCCTGGTGGAAGTGCTCTCAGGCTGTGTTTGGTACACTTTATGGCTGAGAATGACCCTTAAATATCAGATTTTCTCTCTTCTGCACCGATCCTGGTTCAGAACCTGTGTTAAAATTATCTGTCTTGGAGTTCCTCTTGTGGCTCAGTGGAAATGAACTCGACTAGTATCCATGAGGATGTGGGTTCGATCCCTGGCCTTGTTCAGTGTATTTAGGATCCGGTATTGCTGTGAGCTGTGGTGTAGGTCACCGACGAGGCTCAGATCCTGCATTCTTGTGGCTGTGGTGTAGGCTGGCAGCTGCAGCTCTGATTGACCCCTTAGCCTGGGAACTTCCATATGCTGCAGGTGCAGTCCTAGGGGAAAAAAAAAAAAGTGTTTCTCAGGAGTTTTGTGACACAGCAGGTTAAGTATCTGGCATTGTTATTGCAGCACCTTGAAGTGGGTTCAGTCCATATGCCATGGGCATAGCCAAAAAGAAAGGAAGGAAGGAAGGAAGAAAGTGAGGAAGGAAGGAAGGAAGGAAGGAAGGAAGGAAGGAAGGAAGGAAGGAAGGAAGGAAGAAAGAAAGGAAGAAAGAAAGGAAGAAAGGAAGGAAGGAAAAGAATTTCACAGAAACAACCTAAATGTCCATCGACAGAGAAAGACAGATGAATGGATTAAGAAGATATGGTACATATACACAATGGAATACTACTCAGCCATAAAAAGAATTAAATAATGCCATGCACAGCAACATGAATACAACTAGAGATTATCATACTAAGTGATATCCTAAGAGATTATCATACTAAGTCTAATACCATATGAGATCATTTATATGTGAAATCTGAAATATAGCAAAAGTGCACCTATCTGCAAAATAGAAACAGACAAATAGATACAGAGAACAGACTTGTGGTGGCCAAGGGGGAGAGGGGAACGGAGAGGGATGGACTGGGAGTTTGGGGTTAGTAGATGCAAATTATTACATTTAGAATAAACCGCAAGGGCCTACTATATTGTACAGTTACATAGGATAAACTATGATGGAAAAGAATTTTAAAAAGAATGTATATATGTGTATTGCTGAGTCCCTTTGCTATACAGCAAAAATTTGCACAATATTGTAAATCACCTATACTTTAATTTTTTTAAGTAAATAAATAAAGTTTCAAAGTATCTGCCTGTGTTCACTCTCTCCTTCCAGGCCATTTAGAAATGTCTTTGCCTTCAGGTCAGTTCTTTGTTTTACTGAATTTCAGATTTCTCATTAAATAAAAACATTGCTCATCTGTAGATATGCCTGTAGAGAGAAACCCAATACCACAAACCCATTCTCTTTACCTATGAATCTATTCTTCCTCTCATAGTCTTTATACCAATTTGAGGACACCATAATTGCCTAGACCAAGGGCTGGCAAACTCTATAACGGGTCAGATGATAAACACTTTAGGCTTTGGGGCCCATATGGTTTCTGTCACAGCTACTCAGTTCTGCTGTTGTAATGTGAAAGCGCCCGCAGACAATACATAAACAAATGGTGTGGCAGTGTTCCAATTAAACTTTATTCACAAAAACAGATGGTCAGCTAGTCTAAGCCCTAGGGCCAACCCTTTTTTTTTTTTTTTTGTCTTTTTGCCTTTATCTAAGGCCACACCCACGGCATATGGAGGTTCCCAGGCTAGGGGTCTAACAGGAGCTGTAGCCGCCGGCCTACACCACAGCAACGCGGGATCCGAGCCGCGTCTGCAACCTACACCACAGCTCACGGCAACGCCAGATCCTTAACCCACTGAGCAAGACCAGGGATCGAACCCGCAACCTTATGGTTCCTAGTCGGATTCGTTGACCACTGAGCCACGATGGGAACGCTTTTGACCAGAAACCCGGGACTCTCACTAACCCCATACATCCAATCAACAGATGAGTCTGCCAAATTGACCTCTTCAATAGTTGTGAAATTCACTCTTCTTCAAAGTTCTGACTCCACTTTAAAGATACTGCAATGAAAATTACAGAAGGTGCAAGAAAGACAACAGGGCACAAGACTGATGTTCAAAGAAAATTGTTCATGTATCAATAGATTGGAGAATAAATTTATGTTTCACCAAATCTAAGATCTCATTGATTGTAAAGTGGACATTATTTTATGCACATCACTAAGAAAGAAAAAAATACAGCCAACACTGTAAAAAAAAAAACTTCATCACTTAGAATTTTTATATTATACTTAAAATTTTTATTTAATTTTTTTTTTTAATTTTATGGCTGTACCTGCAGCATATGGAAGTTCTCAGGCCGGGGATCAAACCCATGCCTCCACAGCAACCTGAGCTTCTGCAGTCGGATTCTTAATCCACTGTGCCACAGCAGGAACTCCAAAAAGTTTTTTTTTCTTTTTTGTCAGTTTTCTTTTTACAGCCACACCTGTAGCATATGAAAGTTCCCAGGCTAGAGGGTCAAATCAGAGCTGGAGCTGGGGCCTACACCACAGATGTAGAAACACCAGATCCAAGCCGCATCTGTGACCTGCGCCGTAGCTTGTGGCAACACTAGATCCTTAACCCACAACCTCATGGAGACTATGTTGGGTTCTTAACCTGCTGAGCCACAATGGGAACTCCCTCTCCTAAATTTTTTTGGGGGCTCTGCCCACAACATGTGAAATTCCCAGGGCAGGTATCATTGCTGTAGTAGCAATGCCGATCCTTAACCCACTGTGCCAAAGGAAACTCCTTGAAAAATTATTTTAGACACAGAAGATATTGTTTTTCGTCAGTGTTGCGTATGCATTAAGTATATATACATTTGCAAAATAAATTGTTTTATGCATTCCTAAAACTTGATGTGAAGAGTCTGACTTATACATCATTTTCCTTCTAGAGTCATAGAAATCTATATCTTTCAGCTCCGTATGCCATCGTGGTGATGACAACGCAGCATTTCTTAAAAGAGTGTTGCACAATTGTTTCCAAGAATTCTCCCCAGCCCATGACACACATTCGACAAGTTTTAATGCTATCCCTCTCTTGATCTTACTAGAAGGTAAGTAAGGTCCACAGCCAACCACAGCCAAGGCTCATCTTCCTTCCCCAAGGAATCTCTTCTATGGTTTGTGTTTTCAAACATTGAGGTTCTGCAGTTGTCTAGTTGTGCCATCAGAAAGAGCAGATTAATATGCTCGTGCTGGCAATGACAGCTACATTTTGAATTTTGCCTGGCAGACAGTGATTATAAAACAATCCCCATTTCAGAGATGTTAACGTAAAAAAATGTGCAACCATGAAATACAGTATACGTTTTCAGTTACAACAAATGTTTATGGCATGTATGTAACATTTTTTTATGATTCCCCCACTTGAACCAGTGTTTTTGATTAACTAGCTAACTATAAGTCACTGTGACCTATAAAATAATGAGAGCTTCTGTTGTACATGCCGAATAGGGATTTGACAAGCTCAGTCTTTGTCAGAGGTGAGATTTGGAGCTTAAACACTTCTGCTTTATTTTCTTTAGCTTTTAACCTTGTTTTTTGCTTTTGCTTTTCAGGCCCGCACCTGCAGCATATGGAAGTTCCCAGGCTAGGGGTCGAATCAGAGCTACAGCTGTCGGCCTACACCACAGCCACAGCAACGCTAGATCCTTAACCCACCAAGCGAGGCCAGGTATTGAACCTGCATCCTCATGGATCCTTGTCAGATTCATTAACCACTGAGCCACAAGGAGAACTCTCAATTTTTTTCTTGGCTGAACCCATGGCATGCAGAAGTTCCCAAGCCAGGGATCGAACATGTACCACAGCAGTAACCAGAGCTACAGCAGTGACAACATTGGATCCTTAATCTGCTGAGCCATCAGGGAACTCCCTAAATACTGCTCTTCAGAAGACTCTGTCACTAGCGGCTAGACTGTCTCCCCGGCACAACCTTCGGCAATTAGGAAAAACAAAAAACAAAAATTAGTTTTTCCCCCAAATGGTTGAACAGTTCTTGTTCCTCTGCTGATCTGACTCAGGAAGACTCAGCCTTGAGGCCAAGATGAACTCCAAGATCCTTGGAACCAATTCTTCTAGCACAAGAATGATACCCTGACATCAAATTAGAGGAGTCCTCTGGGACCCACAGATACAAAAGGAAAGAGTTTAAGGTCATAAGGGAAGCCCTCTGAAGTTGAGAGACTGAAACATTCTTCCAGATTCACCCTCGGAGGGTACCTGCACCCAGGGAGGAAAAGCGTCTAGGGCATTCAGGCTTCTAAAGGAAACTCCCCATCAGACACTTGGGCTGGCTCCACCTTCCTTTTAGAATGAGTTGCTAGGTCAGCACCTGATTACAAATGAGTGCCACGTATATACTTTTACAGCCAGAAGGGAACTCAGAAAGACACCCCCGCCACAAAGCTCAACTGGGAAGACTGAAGAGAGTGGATTGGCCTATAGACCACTCTTGGTCAAGGGCAGAGTGCCTAGATCCTTAAGCCAATGTTCCACACCCCACACCTTGGTTCTCCTGGCAGCAAAATCCTTGAATTCCTCAGACAGAAGCTCCCCTGTGAGACGATTTTTTTTTTTTAGTCATTAAAGTAAAATGCCACCCACGTCAAACCCTAGAATAGGAAATCATCTTTTTTTTTCCCCCCTTGAAATGTGGATGAGAGTGGTGCTGCCAAAAATTCCATAAGACCTCTTCTTTTAAGCTTTAAATGGAACTCATTAAAGCGCTTGAGGGGAAAAAACTACTACTGTTTGATTTTCTTGTGTTTCTAAAACACATTGCTGAGGTTTTCAAAAGAAACCCAGCATCACAGGGGGAAGGAGCCTAGGAGATGGCTGCACAAGGCCACAGAACCTCCGACGCCAGTGTTCATGAGCAAAGTTAAGCATGAGTCCACCCTTTTCCTATGTGTCTACATGATCATGAGCTGAACCACAGTTGTGGACCCAGGAGAACCCGAAAGTGTGATGTGACGGGGGGAGCCGCAGGGAGAGAGGAAGGGGGGTCACTTTTCTCTGTCCTACTCCAGCTGTCAATTTTCTGGGCTATATAAGCATGACAATTGATTTATTTTTCATTTAATACAGATTTATCCTGTGACGCTTTGAACACTCACTGACTCAGAATGGAGTATTTTCAGTTTAGCAAAGCAAACGCTCAATAAATATTATTGGGTATGAAATTTGTTAACCTGCACTTCCCCTGTTTGGAGATAACCATATTTTCTTGCTGCCCCATCTGACAGATCTCCAACCTCTAGCATTTCAACGTTAATCTGAAACGATAAGTGATCAAGGCTCATAACCTATTTTCTTTTCCGACAAGGCTGACATTAAAAAAAAAATCACATTCTTAAAATCACCCCAAAGAAGGAGTCAGAAATCCTGGGGGGAATCTAATCAGATCTATTATGCTAACAAGGAAGACGCGGCTGCCCAAGCCCTCCAGAAAAGATCTTAAGGAAGTAGAAATTAAATTGCCAAGTCTAATGGATTCCCTGTGTGACTAAACCATTGTATTATTTCTCATGTTTGAGGAGATACACAAATTTCACGGACAGGCCCACTCCCAGCTCCGTACTTGTGCTTTAACAGCTGTCGCCTTGCCCCTGGGTCTGAGGTCAGGTTCATCGCTGATGGAGCCCAGCGGTTCTCACTCAAGTGGACTGAATTCATGAAAGAGTTTTCTGTTGACATTATTCTGATGCTTTCAGGAGACCCCTCCCCACCCTGTCCCAGGGAAGATTCCGCCTGGCCCCTTCGTGATGGGAGGTGGAGGAGATTAAAGCCCTGGTAGATGAAAGCGCTTTCATCTGGGAGTCTGAATAGCCTAGGATGGTTCGGATCACCCGGCTGAACTAAATAGGCTCTCCCTCCTCCTGGCCTCCAACCTTCACCTTCATTTGCAACGATTTGCTGCTTCTTGTTCCCTGTTGTTTCTGGTGCAAACTCCAGAGAGAAAACTAAATTAACCATCGAAAATCCTTTTGGGGAAAAGATGGCATAAACACATTCCATAAGGCACAGTAACAAATTGGTGACCTTCCTCTATGATTTTCTTGTATTCTCACATTGCTCAGCCTTGCCTTCCAACTGCAAAGTCAGTGACATAATCTAAAGTAGCCTCAAGGCTGTGGGCATAATGTTCAGTTCTTCACTCTCAGTTCACATACTCCAATTTAATATGGGGGTGTGTGTGTGTGTATTCTTCTTTAGAAATAATTGTTTAAAATACATTAAATTAGGAAACAAATATAATCATCATACAGTTCCGTAATGGCGCACATTATATTCACATGCATAATCTAATACAGGGTGGAATTTCATTTTTCAAGCGAGTTATAAATAGGGTTAATATAGTTTTTAGCTCTATAGCGGCTTCTTTATCTAAACTCAGACAGAGACCATTTCCTCACTTTCTTTTTTTTATGGATTCTTCACCTAGTGAATGCTAGAATTTAAAGTTAGTTCCTTGGGGAGTCTTTCACTCTGATCATTTTCACCAGTGTCTGACAAATTATTTCCATCTCCAACATTTTAGTTATGTTTAAATAGGAGCTTCCCCCACAAAGTATATCTTACCTGTTAGGGAAAGGAATCAGAAAACACTATGACTGCATCTCAGAGTCTCCCTTTTTCTATCAGGGTGTCATCTGAAATGGGCAAAGGAAAGAAAAAGGATGCTTCTGAGTGGAGAGTAAGGTAATCAGCAGCGTAGGAGAGCGGGCTGGTTACACTGGCAATGAGAGCGACGGTCAAGAAGGCAGGAGGGGAGTTTCCAACGTGGCACAGCGGAAACAAATCCGACTAGGAACCATAAGGTTGTGAGTTTGATCCCTGGCATCGCTCAGTGGGTTAATGACCCAGCATTGCCATGAGCTGCGGTGTAGGTTGCAGATGTGGCTCAGATCTGGCATTGCTGTGGCTGTGGTATAGGCTGGTGGCTGCAGCTCTGATATGACCCCTAGCCTGGGAACCTCCATATGCCACAGGTGTGGCCCTAAAGAGACCAAAAAAAAGAGAGAGAGAAGGCAGGAGACCCCTCCTCGGCAGAGCAGAGAGCTCTGGCTTGTGCACACGTGGCAGGCTGCTGTGAACATCGCTGACTTCAGCCCAGACCCCACGAACAAGGAGAGGGCACCAGATACGGAACTTGGAAGAAGAAGAGGAGAGAGAACTTCCAAACTCTCACACAGGCGCTCACTCATAAAAAGGAATCTGAAATATGCCACAAATGAACTTATTCACAAAACAGAAACAGATTCACAGACACAGAAAACAAACTTATGGCTACAAAAGGGGAAAAGGTGGGAGAGGGATAAACTAGGAATTTGGGGTTAGCAGATACACACTATTACATGTAAAATAGATGGAGTTCCTGTCATGGTGCAGTGGAAACGAAACCGACTAGGAACCATGAGGACACAGGTTCCATCCCTGGCCTCGCTCAGTGGGTTAAGGATCTGGCATTGCTGTGAGCTGTGGTGTAGGTCGCAGACGCGGCTCAGATCTGGCATTGCTGTGGCTGTGGTGAAGGCCACCAGCTACAGCTCTGATTTGATCCCTAGCCTGGGAACCTCCATATGATGAGGATGTTTCCCTAAAAATAAAATAAAGTAAAACAGCAGTGTTCTACTTATAGCACAGGGAACTAACTATATTCAATATCTGGTAATAAACCATAATGGAAAAGAATATGAAAAAGAGTGTGAAACATATATATATGAATCACTTTTCTATATGCCAGAAACTAACACGATGTTGTAAATCAGCTATATTTCATATTTAAATTTTTTTCCTTTTTTTTTTTTTTCATTTTAGGGCCACACCCGCAGCATATGGAAGTTCCCAGGCTAGGGGACGAATACGAGCTGTAGCCGCCAGCCTACACCACAACGACCACAGCAATGTGGGATCGGAGCAGCATCTGCAACCTACACCACGGCTCACGGCAATGCTGGACCCTTAACCCGCTGAGCCAGGCCAGGGATTGAACCCGCAACCTCATGGATACCAGTCAGATTCGTTTCCACTGAGCCACGGTGAGAACTTCCAGCTATATTTCCATTTTTTAAAAGCATATTAGAGGGTAGGTAGAAAGAACTGCAAACTCACATAAGTTGCCCAGGACCTGGGCCTCACTCGCCACTCTGTCTTCACACTGCGGCTATTTCTCCCACTCTGCTGGGGCCGCCATCACAAAACAAGCCAGGCTGGGTGGCTTAAACAACAGACATTTCTTTCCTCCTGGCTCTGGGGGCTGGACATCCAGGATCAGAGTGCCACCGCGGCGGGCTGCTGGTGGGAACGCTCCTCCCGGCTTGCAGACGGCCGCCTTCTGCCCGTGTCCTCGCGTGGTCTCTCCTGGGTTGTGAGGGGCAGGGAAGGGAGGGTGGAGACGAGAGAGGCTCTAGGGTATCTTTCCTTCTAAGAGCATGAAAACCACCAGACCAGGGCCCTATCCTGATGGCCTCATCTAACCCTAATCACCTCCCAAATGCCATTAATAGGTGCTCTATTTAGCTGTTTACTGTGTGTGATTAAATTAATACCATCGCGTTGGGGGATTATGGCTTCAACATATCATTTGGGGAGGGGGACACAAATACTCAGTCCATTACACAGCTATACACGCTGAAACAACCAACAACAAAACCTCAGTGCCATTCAACAACAGTTTATTTCTCAAAATCTATGAGATTTGGCCTTGCCCTTGTGGCTCAGTGGGTTAAGAAATGAACCAGTGTTTGCAGCAACATGGATGGACCTAGAAATTATCATCCTAAGTGAATCAGTCTGACAATGAGACACCAACATCAAATGCTATCACTTACACATGAAATCTAAAAAAAAAGGACACAATAAAAAAAAAAAAGCAGTGGGAGTTCCCGTTGTGGCTCAGTGGTTAACGAATCCAACTAGGAACTATGAGGTTGCGGGTTTGATCCCCGGCATCGCTCAGTGGGTTAAGCGTTGCTGTGAGCTGTGGTGTGGTTTGCAGACGGATCCTGCATTGCTATGGCTGTGGCGTAGGCTGGCGGCTACAGCTCAGATTAGACCCCTAGCCTGGGAACCTCCATATGCCACAGGTGCAGCCCTAGAAAAAGGCAAAAAGCAAAAAAAAATTAAATTAAATTAAAAAAGGACACAATGAACTTCTTTGCAGAACAGATACTGACTCACAGACTTTGAAAAACTTATGGTTTCCAAATGGGGGCATGCACATTTGAAGGTTTGGGATGGAAATGCTATAAAATTTGGTTGTGATGATTGTCGTACAACTATAAATGTAATAAAATTCACTGAGTAATAAAAAAAAGAAGAAACGCACTAGTATCCATGAGGATGTGGGTTTGATCCCTGGCCTCACTCAGTGGGTTAAGTATCCAGCGTTGCCCCATGCTGTGGTGTGGGTCTCAGGTGCAACTCAGATCTGGTGTCACTGTGGCTGAGGTGTAGACCTGCAGCTCCAATTCGCCCCTAGCCCAGGAACTTTCATGTGCCTCAGGTGCGGCCCTCAAAAGACAAAGAAAAAAATTAACTAAATTGTAAAAAGTCTCACTGTAAGGAGTTGTCTGCACTGAAGTGACTGGCTTGACTTGAGTTTCTTTGAAAAAAAATATAATTTTAGGCTGTTCCTGTTATCAGCCTAAAATTCCTGGGATCAGCAGTAACAAACCCAGCTAGTATCCATGAGGATGTGAATTCAATCCCTGGCCTTGCTCAGTGGGTTAAGGATCCAGCGTTGCTGTGGCTGTGGTGTAGGCCACCAGCTACAGTTCTGATTTGATCCCTAGCCTGGGAGCCTCCATATGCCTTGGGTATGACCCTAAAAAGACCAAAAAAAAAAAAAAAGCCAAAAAATGAGACTGTCCTGACTCTGTCCCTCTCCTCTGCCATCCCGTCTACTCTTTGTTTTTGTTTTTGTTTTTTTGCCTTATCTATGGCCGCACCTGCGGCACATGGAGGTTCCCAGGCTAGGGGTCTAACAGGAGCTGTAGCTGCCGGCCTTCGCCACAGCCACAGCAACGCGGGATCCGAGCCACGTCTGCAACCTGCACCACAGCTCACGGCAACGCCGGATCCTTAACCCACTGAGCAAGGCCAGGGATCGAACCCGCCACCTCATGGTTCCTAGTCGGATTCGTTAACCACTGAGCCACGACAGGAACTCCCCATCTACTCTTTGGTTTCAGTCAAGTATGCTGTCCTCTGGGGCCTATTTGTAGCAAATTCCAGTTTGTGTGAGAAAGATAGCACCTCATCCTGCAAAGTTCCAAGGTACAGGGGAAAAGAAAAAGACAAGAGAGCTATTATCCAGACATTCTGATGAATTAAAAAAAAAAAAAAAAACTAGATGGAAATTGAAGCAGAAAGTCTAGGACTATGAGCTTGCGAGTTGTCAGGATAATTGAGAACAGCCAATTTTCTAAATGATGATGAACTAATGTCAAAGAAATGGGTTTTTTTCAGCACTGGAAACAGGTTGTACCAAAATATCAAATTCAGGGAGGTCCCAGAGGGACAGCCTGACGCGTGTACTCTGGGAGAGAGAGCCTCGATCCTACAAAGCGAGCACATTGATGTCTTTACGTGGCCGTGGTCTACCCCGCCCCCCACCCCACACACCCTAAGGGGAAAGCCTGTGGGGGATTCCCGTTGCCATAGCAGCCCCCCCCTTTCTGCAGGAGGTGGGAGTCAGGCCGGAAGGGGCCGCGGTGGCATAAATCAGACCAGCTCTTGCCTGAGAGCAGCCGAGGCTGTGGCGCTTCATCTCTGGGTACCAGGGACTTGACTGCTTCCTGAGTCCCGCGAGGTGTGGCTCGGCTAAGGCAGCCTTCAGCAGACCCTAGGACCTCGAGGAAAACCCTTGCGTCCCTTTCTCCATCTGTGGGACAGGCCAGCTGAGGGCCGGCAGTTTGGGCCAGAAATCCCTCCCTGGACGTGTCACCCTGCGTCCCTTCCGATGCTTGCCACCCCCCCCGACACCCACCCACCGAGCACCAGCTCCCTGAGTGCAGACAAACCATCCCGGTAGGACTCACAGGAGCCAAGGGAAAGAAGACGACATGTGGGAGTTCCCGTCGTGGCTCAGTGGTTAACGAATCCAACCAGGAAACATGGGGTTGCGGGTTCGATCCCTGGCCTTGATCAGTGGGTTAAGGATCTGGCGTTGCCGTGAGCTGTGGTGTAGGTTGCAGACACGGCTCAGATCCCGCGTTGCTGTGGCTGTGGCGAAGGCCGGCGGCTACAGCTCCTGTTAGACCCCTAGCCTGGAACCTCTATATGCCACTGGTGCGGCCCTAGAAAAGGCAAAAAGACAGGAAAAAAAAGAAGAAGATAACATATAATCAGAGGGCACAGGGTTGGGGGCTTTGTAGAGGATCTGGGGTCCTGCTGGGTCCTGGTCCCCCATCCCCTCCCAGCCCTCCCCTGTCAGGACAAGTGGCACAGCCCTGCCACAGGCGGGCATGGATGTGCAACGCCACAGCCCACAGAGTGACTCAGAGACCCCGTGAGCAGACGCTGTCACACTCGTCACAGACACTCAGTGATCTGGTGAAGTGCCTCCCTGCCCTTCCGGTAGTGGCGGCAACGCCAACAGTGTAAAAAGTGCTTAAAAAGAGGGCAGTGAGACACTTGGCAAAGTCTGGGGCTGGGAGATAAAGCAACCGCCGCAGCACCTCCTTCCACTGAACTAGGACATGAACCACTTATCAGCTAATGCACATGCGCAACATGATTCCACAGCTGGATTTCTGAGTAAAACTCTGAGGACGGGAAGGTTTCATCCAAAAGGAAGCAAACAAAAGCTACTTTGATGCTATTCCTTTCTGCACCTTTTTTTGGGGGGGGGGGAGTCATTTTTGTGATTTATAAACAAAGGTCATTCCAAAAAAATCAAAAAGAGGAAACTTAGAAGACACCCTTCAGCCATGTCAGAAAATCACCCAAACCCCTAGGAAAACGCAAACGCAGAAAGGGAACAAAATAGGAAAGGAGAGAAGATTCAGGATGCCTCTCGCAGCCTCCCGCCTCCCCCTTGTCTGCCTTCTGCCTCTCAGCTCTTGCTCAACGTCTCCTACCTGCAGACGGACACAGGGCTGAAAACTACAAAATAGGCTACTTTGATATTAAAAGGAATTCAATAAAAGTGAAATACATGAAAGCCAGAGCTTATAGATTTTTATTACGATTCTTTTCAGCCAGGCTTTGAAAAGTCTATATGTTGGGAGTATTACCCACATACCTTGCAGGAGAAAGCATCATATAAGAAAGCAAAACGTGTTCCTGTTATGGCTCAGCGAGTTACGAACCTGACTAGTATCCATGAGGACTCAGGTTCGATCCCTGGCCTCGCTTGGTGGATTAAGGATCCGGCATTGCCGTGAGCTCTGGTGTAGGTCAAAGACGCAGCTTGGATCTGGCGTTGATGTAACTGTGATGTAGGCCAGCAGCTGTGGCTCTGATTGGATCCCTAGGCTGGGAACTTCCACATGCCGTGGGTGCGGCCATAAAAAGAAACACAACAACAAAGCTGGTGTGTGGACACAAAGACAATTCCTGCCCGGAAAAAAAAAACCCACCTTTCACAGGAATCCAAGTTCAAGCTCAACCTTCCTCATCCCATGTGCTTCGGGACGATCCGTTTATGCTGATCCTCTTGATGGGTTTAGGTGCCAAGGAAGTGGTCCCCACAAATTGCATCTTTTTATGAATCTATCATAAAAGCTTTACCCGCCCCCCCTTAAGCAGTGGTAATCTGACATTCATAGAGATTGATGAGGGGCCCTGGGTGTCAGCAGAGAATCAGACAGATGGCAATTGTGACAATAAATAATCGTAATGCTTTTCACTCTCTTGACCTCAACAATTCAAGGGTCTCAAAACAGAGCAGAAACTTAGAATTATAGGGCAAGAGGAGAACTTGGGAAAGGGCGCCTTATCCATCCTTCCAGCTCCTCACCCAGAGCTCAGACTAAACGAGAAGCTCTCATCGGCACTTGGCCTCTGACTGCACCAGGGATGGCTGAGTTGCTGGGAGAACAGCGGAGCAGTCCATGAGTTATGGGACAGGCTTCCTCCTCACCCCAGGGGGAAATCGAAGCTTTGAGACTCAAGAACAGAGAACACGATGAGCTCCAGAGCCCTCCCAGTGAGAGGGGGAAGCTGAAGAGAAGCTGGTGCTAAGGGCTGGCCAAGGGTACCATCCTGCCGCCAGGAAGGAGCAGATGCTGGGAAACCTGGCTGTGATGCAAACCACGCCGACACAGACCCAGCGCAGCGTGGATACACATTCTAAATGGCATGCCTCCTGGAGCCCAAGCCTGGGCTTATATGTCGGTTCTTCTTTTCTGTTTGCTGATCAGATGCTAAGAGGGAACTTGGGGTGAGCTGGTCAATAGCTACTCACCCTGCCTTTCGCTTCCCAGCCGCTGTGACAGGGCACGTAATGAATGGAGGTATATTAGTGTTTCCAGATGGGAGTAGAGACAGAGCACAGCAGTTCCCAAACCTTGGTGCTGAGCAAAAAAGGATGGAGGGCCAGAGAGGAGAGAAAATGAAGTTTTGCCTTCCATCACCCCTGACTTCCCCCTTCCCATCTTCAAGAACCAGTTTGAGGCTCCCGTCGTGAACCCGACAGAGTCTCTGTATGATTGTGGGTTCGCTTCCTGGCCTTGTGCAGTGGGTTAAGGATCAAGGCTCAGATCCAGTGTTGTTGTGGTGTAGGCCTCAGCTGCAGCTCCGACTCAACCCCTAACCTGGAAAAGTCCATATGCCACAGCCAGAAAAGAAAAAAAAAAGAAAAAGAAAAAGAACCAGTTTGAGGTGAATACCTGGCAAATTGGTTGCAGATAGCCTTATATTTAATTTGTCCTCCTTTTGTAGGGTTCAAGTTCTCTTGAAAACTCCCTCCTCCTTCCTGGGTCCCATAAGCATAAATATTCCAGTCAAACCATTCAGAGGTCTCCTGTTTTCTGTCCCAGGATCTCTCCCTTCCCTCAGCAGCCCCACCTCTCTTGAATCTTATGTGTATTTTAATTTTTATCTTCCCTTGACAAAGACCATCTTTGACTGGAAAGGCAGAAATGCTCCTGTACTCATGAAGATCTCTAAAACCACCCTTGATCTTGAGATGCAAATGAAAGAAGCAGTGATGTTTTCAAGCCCTTCAGGCCTTCTTTAGTGTCCAAAATGAGTCACCTGAATTGAGGGAGTTTTAAAATTTGAGAACTGTTGTGTTTTTTTTTTTTTTGTTTTGTCTTTTTAGGGCCACACCCGCAGCATTTGGAGGTTCCCAGGCTAGCAGTCCAATCGGAGCTGTAGCTGCCAGCCTACACCACAGCAATGCTGGATCTGAGCTCCATTTGTGACCTACACCACAGCTTATGGCAACGCTGCTGGATCCTTAACCCACAGAGCGAGGCCAGGGATCGAACCTGCATCTTCTTGGATGCTAATCAGATCTGTTTCCGATGAGCCATGATGGGAACTCCTGTCAAACTTCTTAATTTACCTTTTCCAATTAAAAAAAAAAATACTTTGGAGTTCCTTGGTGGCTCAGCAGGTTAAGGATCCAGCATTGTCACTGCTGCAGCTTGGGTTGCTGTTCTGGCACGGGTTCCATGCCTGATCCGGGAAATTTTCCATGCCTCGGGTGCTGCCAAAAATAATGTAGTTGTTGTGTTATCAGGAAACTGACCTTGAAGCAATAAATGCCCACAATAAATAGTGCAGGTGACAAATCCTTAAGAAAAAATGAAGCCTTTCTTTGAATCCTGTTTATGGCTCAGTTTTCCTGTCCTAAGTGCCAACAAAGAAATACATTCAGGCATCACTAAAACAAGATAAAACCTAATGTTCTAAGTGTTCCAGAAATACAACGGTTCTTCAAAAGCCCACGTATAGCTATTCCCTCCCAGCCAGCAGTACAGACCGTCCTCACAGAAAAATCCAAGCATCATAGCACGACAGTGCTCTGCCATCTGGTGGCCAAACGAGAAATGACCCTCAATACTCAACCCAGGGACTGAAAATAACCGTGTGGATGCATATAAATGAAGAACAAAATGGTTTTCTCAAGTCCTCTATCAATGAGCAGAGGACGTTGGGACGCTGAAAAAATAAACCTAATAACGAAGAATCCTTTCCAGGAGTTCCCGTCGTGGCTCAGTGGTTAAGGAATCCGAACAAAAACCATGAGGTTGCGGGTTCGATCCCTGGCCTTGCTCAGTGGGTTAAGGATCCGGCGTTGCCGTGAGCTGTGGTGTAGGTGGCAGACGCGGCTCGGATCCCGCGTTGCCATGGCTGTGGCGAAGGCCGGGTTAGAGCCCTAAACTGGGAGCCTCTGAATGCTGCATAGGTGCAGCCTTAGATAAGGCAAAAAGACAAAAAAAAAAAGGAATCTTCCTCTCCAAGCCTCCCAGGTATGAATGAAAGGCTCTTTGTGTTGCTTGCTTAGGGGAGCCTGACTGGTTACCATGCAGAGATACAGAAAAACGACAGTTGCTATTGTCACAGAAGTCTGCAAACTCCTTTGGTCAAATGTTTACAATGACCACGCACGCCATGCACGTGTCAACTGATGGTCAAATGAAAGAAACAAATAACTCGTTTTGATAATACAATTACAAGACAGGACCTAGGACATTCTGAGAGCCGTTTGTGATGGTATTTACACAGTTACAGTCCACAAAATCATTTTCCAGAGTCTGGTTTATGAAACACCATTTCCAATCTCTTTTTTTTTTTTGTCTTTAGTCATTTTTAGGGCCGCACCTGCGGCATATGGAGGTTCCCAGGCTAGGGGTCTAACAGCAGCTGTAGCTGCTGGCCTTCGCCACAGTCACAGCAATGCGGGATCCGAGCCGCATCTGCAACATACACCACAGCTCACGACAACGCCGGATCCTTAACCCACTGAGCAAGGTCAGGGATCGAACCCACAACCTCATGGTTCCTAGTCGAATTCATTAACCACTGAGCCACGACGGGAACTCCCACCATTTCCAATCTTAACTTAAAATCAACGCACAAAATCAACAACAAGAAAAAAATGGCCAAAAATACAAAAACGTGGAGACTAAACAACATGCTACTAAATAACCAGTGGATCACTGAAGAAATCAAAGAGGAAATTAAAAAATACCTAGAAGCAAATGACAACAAAGACACGACACCCCAAAACCTCTGGGATGCAGCAAAAGCAGTTCTAAGAGGAAAGTTTATAGCAATACAAGCCTACCTCAGGAAACAAGAAAAAGCTCAAATAA
>PVHT020000144.1:7737228-7767393 GCA_004024745.2 Catagonus wagneri
GAATGCCAAAAAAAAAAAAAAAATCAACGCACACACACAAACGCACACACACACACACACACACACACACACACACACACCCTCTGCCCACCCCCCTGCACCCCTTCTCCAGCCCATCTTCCTTTTCTCACTCCCTGGAGATTTCACAACATTCTTCGGCATATGAAAGCTTCAGAGAAATCCTACGGTAAAGTTGCTTAACCTATTTAAGTCAGAATATCCTAATTTTCTTGGATCTCTGAATATGTTTTCTAATTTGTTTGCTACATTTTTGTTCTTGGGTCTTTTTGTTGTGGCTGTTGCTGCTACATGTTTATTATTTTTATTGGAATACACTGTAATTTTTCCTTTTTTTAAAAAACTGAAGTTTACTAATTTACAATGTTGTGTTAGTTTCAGGTGTACAGCAAAGTGATTCGGGTAGATATATATACACATCTGCTCTTTTTTATTTTCTTTTCCCTTACAGGTTATTACAAAATATTGAGTACAAATCCCTGGATAGTACAATAGGTCTTATCTATTTTGTATGCAGTAGTTTTGTTCATCTCAAACTCCTAATTTACCACTCCCCCACCTCTTTCCTCTTTGGTAACCATAAGTTTGTTTTCTGCATCTATTTCTCTTTTGTATATAAGTTCATCGAATAATTTTTTTTAGATTCCACATAGAAGCGGTGTTATACGGTATTTGTCTTTCTCTGTCTGGCTTACTTCACTCACTCTACGATAATCTCTAGGTCCATTCATGTTGCTGTAAATGATATTCTTTTATCCTTTCATGGCTGAGTAATATTCCATTGCATATATGTACCACATCTTATATATCTAGTCCTCTGTAGTTGGACGTTTAGGTTGCTTCCATGTCTTGGCTATGAAAATAGTGCTTCTATGAACATTAAGGTGCATATATCTTTTCAAATTAGAGTTTTCTTGGGATATATGCCCAGGAGTGGGACTGGAGGATCATACAGTAACTCTATTTTTAGTTTTATAAGGAACCGCCATACTGTTCTGCATAAAGGTTACACCAATTTACATTCCCACCAACAGTGTTGGAGGGTTCCTTTTTCTCCACTCCCTCCTCACCAGTTATTATTTGCAGAATTTTTGAGGATGGCCATTCTGACTAGAGTGAGGTAATACCTCATTGTAGTTTTCATTTGCAATTCTCTAATAATTAGCAGTGTTGAGCATTTTTTTCATGTGCCTGTTGGCCACCTGTATGTCTTCTTTGGATAAATGTCTGTTTAGATCTTATGCCTATTTTTTTTTGGTCTTTTTTATGAAACTGAGGCATATGGAGGTTCCCAGAAAAAGGGTCAAATCAGAGCTTTAGCCGCCAGTCTATACCACAGCCACAGCAACATGGGATCCAAGCCGCATCTGTGACCTACACCACAGCTCACAGAAACACTGGATTCTTAACTCACTAAGCAAGGCCAGGAATCAAACCTGCATCCTCATGGATACTAGTCAGATGTGTTTCCACTGAGCCACCGCGGGAACTCCCTGCCCATTTTTTTTTTGGGTTGTTTGTTTTTTTATATTGAGCTGTATGAACTGCTTGTATATTTTGGAAATTAGTACCTTACTGGTCATATTATTTGCAAATATTTTCTCCCATTTTGTGTGTTATCTTTTTGTTTATTATCGTTTTGCTCTTGGGTCTTTTTAAAAAATTGTTGTCATTTTTAATACCACTCAGAGAATTTAAGAACTACAAGTCTAAATTCAGTCTCCACTCTGGCACTAGCTGAAAAACATTTTGGAAAGTCCCTTAACCTCTGTGTGGTTTTTCTTTTTTCAGATGTGAACCAAGAGAGTAAAAAAAGACAGAAAAAATATTTTCTTCAACTGTCCTTAAGCTTTGCCATTATTCCACCCTCCCCCAAACTTTCAGCAGCCTCCAGGGTGGGTTACCTGAGGCCATTATTCTGTGATTACACCTTAAAATAGCCAGCTGATGAGACATATTTGCTCCCTTCCCCTCTCCACACCCAAACATGCTGTAAAAGAATAATAAAAAATGTATTAACTTATAAAGAAAGAAAGAACGAAAGAGGGAATAGCCAAGGTACAGAATTTCAAAAAATAAGAGGTGGATGGGGAAACAGTAACTGGCTTAACAGAACAGAGGAAGTTATAACATGTGATAGAGTGTGTTTTTCAAAGATGGAATAACCCTTCCTCCCATCCTATGATTTTTCTGCAATGTGACCTTGACGCCCTCCCCTTAGGAAGTGTAGTCTTACTCCTTCTCCTTGAGTCTGGGCTGGCCTTAACGACTTTCCTACACCCAACAGAAGACGTGCAGCTCTGCCTTAGCGTCATGGAAAGCTTGCTCTCAGAACATTCCCTCTTGGGAGCCAGCCGCCATGCTCTGAGGAAGCCCAAGCCACACGAAGTGATTATGTGCAGGCCCTGGGGTCCAAAGGCCCAGGTGAACCCAAAGAGTCATCCCACTCCAGGTGGCAGACAAGGGAATAAAGTCTTGGACAGAGTTTCCATTGTGGATCAGCAGGTTAGGAACCGGCAGAGTACCCATGAGGATGCAGATTCTATTCCCCACCTTGCTCAGTGGGTTAAGTATCTGGCGTTGCCAAAGTGCAGCCTAGGTCACAGATGCAGCTTAGATCCAGTGCTGCTGTGGCTGTGGTGTAGACTGGCAACTGCAACTCTGATTCACCCACTAGCCTAGGAACTTCCATAGGCCACAGGTGCAGCCATAAAAAGAAAAAAAAAGTCCTGGATGGAGAAGCTTTCCTTGCTACTCTATCTAAAACAATACCCCTTGGAGTTCCTGTCGTGGCTGAGTAGCAACAAACCCAACTGGTATCTATGAGGACAGGGATTCGATCCTTAGCCTCACTCAGTGTGTTAAGGATCCTGCAATGCTGTCGCTGTGGCATAGGCTGGCACCCCTAGCCTGGGAACTTCCATATGCCACAGGTGCGGCCCTAAAAAAGACTAAATAAACAAAAATTTAAAAATAAAACAACACCTTCATTATGCTTTACTTTTATTCATAGCCATGATTTAATTCATGTGTTTATTATTCTCCTTTGCTAGCATATAATGTTCATAAGATCAGGGGACTTAGTAGCCGCTAAATTCGCAATACCTAGGACGATGCCTGGCACATCAAAAGTAGTCAATAAATATTTGATGAATAAGTAAATGAAAAAAAATCAGGAAAAAAAAAGGAAGGGGGATGCAATCAATGTTAGGAACAGAATAAAATTTCAGAGAGGTATTAATTAATACCCTCAGAGAGGTATACAGCATCTATATAACAAGATTTGGAAGCTATTGGGATAGTGGGGCCGAGAAGAATAAACAGGGAATAAGAAAGACCCTTACAAAGTAAAACTGTGAGAGCTGAAATAAAAAATTCAATAGCAGGCTTATTCGATCAAGCTGACAAAACCTTCCGGAAAGCCGAACCAAAAGAAAATGAGATGGAAAATGGCAGGAGGGAGGAGGGGAAGGGAAGGGGCAGAGAGAAAATTAGGGGATCAATCAAGACCGTCTCGGATCTCATACAAGTTCCAGAAAATGAGAGCAGAGAAAATGGAGCATAGCTGCGCAACAAAGGGAAATCACTAAAAGTCCTGTGTGCACAAGCCCGAGCTCCCCAACCAACTGGAGCAGGTCACAGAGGGCGGGGCTCAAGGAGGCACAGGACTGACCGGTTGTGTGATCTGTTTGAGCATTTAGAGAAAGCTTTTTAAAGTATTTTATGGGAAAGCTCTATTGAAGCATTTAGATGAAAAAGTTTATGTAGTGGTAGACCCTTGGAAAACTACAAAATAGGAGTTCCCGCTGTGGCTCAGCAGTAATGAACCCAGCTAGTATCCATGAGGAAATGGGTTCGATCTCTGGCGTCACTCAGTGGGTTAGGGATCCTGCGTCGCCGTGAGCTCTATGTGGGTCACAGATGCGGCTCGGATCTGGTGTTGCTGTGGCTGTGTCGTAAGCCGGTGGCTACAGCTCTGATACAACCCCTAGCCCGGGAATTTCCATATGGCACAGGTGCAGCCCTAAAAAATAGAAAAATAAATAAAAGTTAAGATAATAATTAACTCCAGGAGAAGCAAAACTTTTTACAGTGAGTCAACAAAAAAAATTAATCGGTCCATCTAAGAAAGAAATGGAAAATTCCATTCAAGCCAAACTGAGGATTCTAACCTGAAAACAGCATCTCAGAAAGCTCCAAGAATTCCTCCACCCATTAGAAGTCAAGGCACGGAGTTCCCTTTGTGGCTCAGTGGTTAACAAATCCGACTAGGAACCATGAGGTTGCGGGTTCAATCCCTGGCCCCTGCTCAGTGGGTTAAGGATCCGGCGTTGCCGTGAGCTGTGGTGTAGGTTGCAGACGTGGCTCGGATCCCGCGTTGCTATGGCTGTGGTGTAGGCCGGCGGCTACAGCTCCTGTTAGACCCCTAGCCTGGGAACCTCCATATGCCGCGGGTGCGGCTCTACATAAAAAAAAAAAAAAAAAAAAAAAAAAGGCAAAAATAGAAGTCAAGGCACAGTTAACATCAATTTTTTGAGACAGAGGGCTATACATTAAATGACGCATTATTAAGCGGTTCACCCAATCCAGATCCAAGTGGCCCCTTACAAGGTCGAAAAGGAAAGTTATATTTTAAGGATATAGAAGAATGTTGCTCTTTATGGTTGAGCAGGTATTTCTGCCAACAGAGGAGGTTTGGTCTATGCATGATGTAGATACACAATGCACAGTATGGGGCAAAGAAAAGGCCAAAGAGCGAAGAAAAAAAAAGTTTTTAGCTGCACCCATGGCATGTGAAAATTCCCAGGCCAGGGATCGAACCAGTACTACAGCAGTGACCTAAGCCATTGTAGTGACAGTGCTAGATCCTTAACCCCCTGTGCCACAAGAGGAACTCTGAGAAAAATTTTTTCTGTTTAAATATTTCTGATCTTGGAGCTCCTATTATGCTGCAATGGGATCAGCAGTGTCTTGGGGGTGCTGGGACACAGGTTCAATCCCTGGCCCTGCAGGGGGTTAAGGATCTGGCGTTGCCGTGAGCTGTGGTGTAGGTTGCAGACGTGGCTCGGACCCCGCGTTGCTGTGGCTGTGGTGTAGGCCAGCGGCTACAGCTCCTGTTAGACCCCTAGCCTGGGAACCTTTTAAAAAGAAAAGGAAATAGCCTAGAATGAACATGATACATGGAAAGATGTTGTGGCAGATAGTGAGATCCTGGGCAGTGTTTTTTGTTTGCTTAGTTTGTCTTTTGATCCCGGGCAGTATTTTGACTTCCTTCTCCTTTTTTCACATTTTCCAAGTGTTTGGTAATAAAGCGTAATATATTTGTAATGGAAATGTTCCAACAATTTTTTTTTTTGTCTTTTTAGGGCTGCATCTGCAGCATATGGAAGTTCCCAGGCTAGGGGTCTAATTGAAGCTGTAGCCACCGGCCTACACCAGAGCCACAGAAACACTGGATCCGAGTTGCATCTGCGACCTACACCACAGGTCACAGCAACACCGGATCCTCAACCCACTGAGCGAGGCCAGAGACTGAACCCGTGTCCTCATGGATGTTAGTCGGGTTCGTTAACTGCTGAGCCACAACAGGAACTCCCCAACAAATATTTTTAAAGAATATACTTAGAGGGAGCCGTTCCACACCGTTAGCAGGAATGTAAATTGGTATAGCCACCATGGAGAACAGTAGAGAGGTTCCTTAAAAAACTAAAAACAGATATGATGCAGCAATCCCACTCCTGGGCATATATCTGGAAAAAACAAAAGCTGTAATTCAAAAAGATACTTGCACCCCAGTGTTCGTAGCAGCACTATTTACAACGCTTCTTAGCAGCCAAGACGTGGAAATGATGTAAGTGTCCATTGACAGATGAATGAATAAAGATGATGTGGTATATAAACACAATGGAATACCACTCATCCATAAAAAGAATGAAAATATACCATTTGCAGCAAAATGAATGGACCTAAAGATTACCATATTAAGTGAAATAAGTCAGACCATAAAAAAATTATAGAGGGAGTTCCCCACGTGGCTCAGTGAAAATGAACCTGACTAGTGTCCACTAGGATTCAGGTTTGATCCCTGGCCTCACTTAGTGGGTTGGGGATCAGGTGTTGCCATGGGCTGTGGTGTAGGCCGGCAGCTGCAGTTCTGATTTGATCCCTAGCCTGGGAACTTCCATATGGGGCAGGTGCAGCCCTAAAAAAAAAAGAACCAGATTATACAATATCACTTGTTTGTATAATCTAAAAAAATGATACAAATGAACTTATTTACAAAACAGAAATAGACTTACAATGTAATAAACAAACTTATGGTTATCAAAGGGGAAAGAAGTAGGGGAGGGGTAAATTAGCAGTTTGCTCTTAGCAGATATACACTATATAAAATAGATAATAAACAAGGACTTATTGTATAGCACAGAGAACAATATTCAATATCTTGTAATAACCTATAATGAAAAAATACTCTGAAGGAGTTCCCCTGGTGGCACATTGAGTTAAGTCTCTGGTGTTGTCACTATAGCAGCTGCTTACACACAAGTTCATGCCTCAAGTACAGCCAAAAAAAAAAAAAAACTACGTGGAAAAGAATATATATATATATATATATATATATATATATATATACATATATATATGTACACACACGAATATGTATGTATACCTGAAACTAACACAACACTGTAAATCAATTTTACTTCAATTTTTAAAAAATTTTAAGAATATACTTATAAATGTTTATGCCAAAGTCATCGTCTCAAAATGTTAATATGCATAGACATTACCGGTGAGTTATTTAAAGTGCAGAAGCCCAAGCTTCACCCTCTGCGTTTTGGGCCATTACAGATGCCCTAAATAGACCAGAAGTGCCCCTCACATATAGTCCAAAATATGAAGCAATACCAAGCCAGGAAATTTTTTTTTTAATTTCCTAAATTATCCTATCCATAACACATATGCATGGGTAGGAAGTTTAAATAGTGTCCTTCTACACTGGAAGATTTTCTAGTCTGTGTGCGTATGTTCTTACACAAGCTTCTGCTTTGCTAGTGCTCTCAGAAGGTGCCAGCTGGGGTCCAACACCCCCCACCACCCCCTTAGGTGGTGTAAGACACATTGCTCCAGGACTCCATTCCAGAGGGGGGCACTCTCCCAGTTTCGTCCCTGTTCCTGGCAGCCTATGCTAGATCCAGTTCTTCCTTCCACTCACATCTGGGACCACTCTGAAACCAAGGGGCAAGAGAGACACTTGGAGCTTTCCTGGGAAGTACGATTTGGTTGAGAGTAGCAGCAGCAGCTAGTGAAAAGAAAAAAGCTAATACAGTGAAGCAAGTTCCCTCAGGCAGTGGGAGTCCCAGCCTTCACCGGAAGTGTTCAAGCTTCACTCACTCTGCACTGCCCCCACCCCAACCCCGCCATCAGGAGATGGGACAGAGACCCTCCCACAGCCAGGAGGTGGCTGGATTTTCAAGATCCTTCATAACTCGAGAGCAGTGTTTACCTACAGATATTTTGCCTTCCCCCACAACACCCCCAAATCCCCCACAACCACCTCCCAGGGGCATTTAACAATGTTTAGAGACATTTTTTAAGAACTGGGGACTAGGGCTGGGGTGCCACTGGCATCTAGTGGGTAGAATCCAAGACTCTGCTAAAAACCCTGCAATGCAAAGGACAGCTCCCCTCACCCACTCCAGTAACTCAGTATCATCTGACCCAAAATTTAAATAGAGCCCAGATTGACAAACAATGTGCTAGAAACTGTGATACAATTAGTCAAATGAGGTAAAAAGATTAGCTGTCCTCTTCTTTTGCCACAATAAAACTTTATTATCTATAAATACTTGGGGAGTTCCCCGTTCTGGCTCAGCAGAAAAGAATCTGACTAGTTTCCATGAGGATGTGGGTTAGATCCTTAGCCTCATTCAGCGGGTTAAGGATCCAGCTGTTGTATCGGTCACAGACATGGCTCAGACCTGGCATTGCTGTGACTGGGGCACAGGATGGCAGCTGCAGCTCCGATTCAACCTCTAGCCTGGGAACCTCCATATACCGCAGGTGCAGCCCTAAAAAGACGAAAATAAAAAATAATATAAAACTTGATAGAATGTGTTCCATGTACAGAAGTTAGGACCATTTATAGAGAGGTGCCTTTGCAAAAGCACCAGTCAACCCTTTCCAAACAGAATCAAAACACACACTATTTCTTCCTCTCCTTAGCAGGCATAGCTGTAATCTCATAAAAGATGCTTCCCA
Organism: Catagonus wagneri; assembly: GCA_004024745.2. Classification (NCBI taxonomy): domain Eukaryota; kingdom Metazoa; phylum Chordata; class Mammalia; order Artiodactyla; family Tayassuidae; genus Catagonus; species Catagonus wagneri. The sequence goes on from PVHT020000144.1 coordinate 7,745,509, forward strand.
TGATTTCCCTTTTTTTTTTTAAGTCTTATTTCCCAACAGAAGCTGGAGATGGTAAAAATTAAAATAAAATCTGGATAAAAAGCTAGTGAGAAAAACAATTGGACGAGTGATGTCCAATGCTAAAAATAAAATAAGAGGTGTTAGATTCCTAGTATGATGGAGAATATAAGATGCCGTATAGCAAGTTTTAGACAGCAGCATGACATCTATTGGAATGAATGGTACATTTGTGATATTGGACCAAAAATAAAGGATCTGGCAACATGCTAGGGTAAGATGTTTTGGGGGGTTTATTATTGTTTAGATGTGATGAGGCCAACAGATCAGGAAACAATTGCCATTGAAAAGGAGGTGTGTCACTCATAGTTCCCAAGAGGAGAGGGAACACAAAGCCAGTCAGGGTCGCAGGATGAAGCACCAGGGTCCTTTAGGAAGCAGAAGGAGGAAGCATGGACAAGAGTCTTTATTGGTTTTCATGAGAAGGAATGGGTGAAACAGGGGAAGCAGGGGGTGTCCCTGATTGTCTAGCACTTGACTCCAAATGATTAGAGCAGGTGGATGGTAGCCCAGAGTGTGAGAGCCCCAGTGAGAGAAGTCACTAGTGGTTGTGGGCTCTGGGTTGGCTGCTTCAATTTTGAAAACCATGCTGGAGGGCAAGCTGTTTGCTATCTCCAGGAATTGGCTAAACTTGGATGGGGCAACCCCATCCAAAGTTCCAAATAACAAAGCATCGGAATACAGGAAATAAAAGGCATGGCTGGAGTTCCTGTTGCAACTCAGCAAGTTAAGAACGCAACTAGTATCCACGAGGGTGCAAGTTTGATCCCCGGCCTCGCTCAGCAGTTTAAGGATCTGGCATTGCCACAAGCCGCAGCATAGGTTGCAGATGCAGCTCCCATCTGGCATTGCTGTGACTGTGGCATATGCCTGCAGCTGCAACTCCTATTCAGCCCTAGCCTGGGAACTTCCATATGCGGCGTGCGTGGCCTTAAAAAGAAAAAAAAGAAAAGACATGGTTCATACACAAAGTGAATGTCAGAATGAGTGACAAAATATTCGAAACAGTAAATTTACTCCTGTGAAGTGTGCAAGAGTCCATGGGACTCTTGGGAAGAAGATACATGTCCAAGAAAGGTGAGTGGAGCATGACAGAGTGTTTTTCTTTCTTTCCTTTTTTTTTTCTTTTTGTCTTTTTGCCTTTATCTAGGGCTGCACCTGCAGCATGTGGAGGTTCCCAGGCTAGGGGTCTAACAGGAGCTGTAGCTGCCGGCCTTCGCCACAGCTACAGCAACGCGGGATCCGAGCAGCGTCTGCGACCTACACCACAGCTCATGGCAACGCTGGATCCTTAACCCACTGAGCAAGGCCAGGGATCGAACCCGCAACCTCATGGTTCTTAGTGGGATTCGTTAGCCACTGAGACACGAAGGGAACTCCTCTTTTTTTTTTTAATGGAGGCTTGCAAAGGTCTTTATCTAGCGCAAAGTATGCACTATTACAATCTACTCTGTTACTCCTTTTACTAAAATAGTTCAAATTAGTTCTTTTACCACACTATCAAAAAGTTTTTCTTTTTTTCTTCACAGACTGATTTCTTTTTCCTCTGCAGATTAGGTTTAATGCAAATGGCTGGGTCATATAACGAGTGAACAAAACCAAACATATACCCAAAGGTGCATCAGCTGATACATGGATAAACAAAATGTGACATATTCATACAGTGGAATATTATTCAGCAATGAAAAGGAATGCAGTACTCATACATGCTACAGCATGGATGAATCTTAACAACGTCCTGCCCTGAGAAAGAAGCCAAACACAAAGGGTCACATATTAGATGACTCTCTGTATACAAAATGTCCAGAATACGCATCATAGAGACAGACAATAGAGACAGAATGGAGATTAGTGATTGCCAGGGCCAAGAGGAAGGAGAATCGGAAATGATTGTTAACGGGTACAAAGTTCCTTTTGGGGTGATAAAAATACTCTAAAATTAGATAATGGTGATTGTAAGAAATTGGTTTAGCACGGAAAGAGGGGAGAAAGAGCAGGGGATACATGCAAAAGGCGGGGATCATGATTTATTGGAGAATTTGGCTCCCGGGCGAGGTTCCGCGACTCTCGGGCGTGGAGTCAGGGAAGTCGCGCCCGGTTGGGGAGCACGGGGCTTTTTAAGCCTTGTTGTTCTGGGTCTGGATCCGGGTAGTGCCTTTGCCAAATTAGGCAAGGGACCACCGTGTCCCTAGGTGATTGGTCTGGGATAGGCGTTTGGGGGCTTTCCGGGTAGGTGTGGCTTCGATCGTCCATTGGCGGGGGTGGGGCTGGCGGCCTATCTTCCCGCGCAGGCTTGTCCGTTCCTCATGGGGTCTGTTTGATATGAGGGGTCTCTTTGCCATTTGGGGGGCCGCTACCCGTCCCCGCCGGCCTGACAGTGATGACTATATAAGTCTAAGGATATACTTTTTAAAAGTTGGATTGTACACTTTTAAAAGGATGAATTTATGGTATATGAATTATAAAGCAATTAAGCCGTTATTTTAAAAAATAAAAATAGGAGTTCCCATCGTGGCACACCAGAAACAAATCCGACTAGGAACCATGAGGTTGCGGGTTTGATCCCTGGCCTCACTCAGTGGGTTAAGGATCTGGTGTTGCTGTGAGCTGTGGTATAGATCTCAGACGTGGCTCGGATCTGGTGGTGCTGCAGCAGTGCCTAGGATAACAGCTGTAGCTCTGATTAGACCACTAGCCTGGGGACCTCCACATGCTGGACCTGCCCCCAGCACTTCTCTTCCCGGAAATCTGGGGTGGAGCCTAAGCACAAGCATTTCTAAAAATCCTCCAATTCTAAAAATCCCCTGGTGATACTGATGCAGATGCTGGCCATCCCGCAGCCAGATTACAAGAGTCAATGCCCTAGAGAAACTGTCTCACCTCTTTTCCCAGGTCATCTGAGTAGATGAGTCAGGCGAAGATACACACGATCTGAAAGGAAAGACCCAAAATCAAACAGGCTGGCTGGGGAGAAATAAGGAGAGAGTCCATTGAAAAACACAAGTAGAATAACTATAGCAGCTAACATGGATTTATTGTGCTCTTAGCTTTATGATTTATCTAGTTTAAACCAGAGGACAACCCTACAGCGGTGGTGATGTGTGTAGCCCCTATTTATTTGGATAGGGAAATCCAAGCACAAAGGAGATAAGCAACTAAGTGGTGCCAAGATTCAAGTCCAGCTCAAGTGCCCGTATCTGTAACCTCGGTGTCCCTATTGCTGGAGAAGCAACACTGGGAACAGAGATGCTAGAATCGTTTTTCCCTCATGAATCCTCCTGCCAAGTCTTCAGGAGGGCACCTCCACCTTGAAGACTAGTCTTTTGGGGAGACAGGGAGTGAGAAGGAACGTGTATTGTTTGGCAGGGCTGCCCAAACAAAATACCACAAAGTGGGTGCCTTAAACAAGAGAAATGTATAATTTGCCCAGTTCTGGAGACTGGATGTCCAAGAGAAAGGTACTGGCAAAGATCTTTCCTCCTGCTGGTGTAACCGAGCTAGTGCCCTATGGGGCTCTTAGGCACACAAGCCTTTTCATGTCCTCTCTTTGTTTTTCGGAAATAAACTTGAGCCTCCATGACCTTCCCTGAGTTCCAAAGGGCAGTTGCTATTCAGGGAGGGGATGTAAAGGCCCGGGAGGAACGGTCAAGAGACAATAGAGTAGCCTTGGAGCAAGGTCCTGGTTCCTCCTGAAGGAATATACATAACAACACCTTTGAGCTTTTCCGCAGAACTAAACCCCAACAAAGGGGAGAACGACTTGATGGAGCATTCTTCATTCAGGGAGGAAGGAGAACCTAGAGAACCTGTCCTGGGGCCACTAAACGCCAGCTTTGAAAGACAATGCAAACTTGCCTCTACCCTGATCCTTATCTATGGACCTATTTTCCACGCTCTAAACTCTAAAAGCACCTCCTAATCTCTTCCAAGGTGGGCACAGTCTTTAATGCGGTAGCCCACTGTGGCCTCCTTTGCCTGGCAAAGCAATAAAGCTATCTTTCTCTCCTTCACCCAAAATTCTGTTTTGTGTCTATTTGGCACCAATGGACAGAGGCCAACTTTCGGCAACACTGGCTATGAGGAAGAATAAGTTCCACGACTCTTACTTAACTTCTGGCGGTTTTATGGCCACCTTTGGCTCTCCTTGGTGGATGGACACATCACCCCATCCTTGCCTTCATGGTTACACGGTGTTCTCATGATATATGTATCGGTCTCCAAATTTCTGCTTTTTATAAGGACAAATTCATATTGGATTAGGGGCCCTCCTTATTCCAGTTATATTGAATTAGGGGCTTCATCTTAACCGGTTACATCTGCACTGGCCCAGATTTTAAATAAGGCCATATTTTGAGGTCTTGATGGTTAAAACTTCAAATTCTTTTTTTTCTTTTTTTTTTTTTGGCATTTTATGGAGCATATGGAGGTTCCATCTAGGGATCTAATTGGAGCTACATATGGAGGTTCCCAGGCTAGGGATCTAATTGGAGCTACAGCTGCTGGCCTATGCCACAACCACAGCAACATCATATCCAAGCTGCTTCTGTGACCTACATCACAGCTCACAGCAACACCAGATCCTTAACCCACTGAGCAAGGCCAGTGTTTGAACCTGCAACCTCCTGGTTCCTAGTCAGATTCGTTTCTGCTGCACCGTGATGGGAACTCCAGGACTTCAAAATCGTTTGAATTTGAGGGGGACACAGTTCAGCACATAACAGGAAGCAAAAATCCTCCTGGAACGAACTCCAAATGCCTAGATGCTAAAAATATCAAAAATCCTTCCCTGAGCTTGGCCAACCTGCCATATGTATATGCTAAATAAGAAGCCCCACTTTCATTAACGAGTTTGGAAACTGCCACTTACCATGTAGAATCAACTAGGAAAAGGTAGGTGTACATTAAGGGAATTTGATAATGAGAATTCTTTTTTCCCTAACATGTTGCTTCAGCTTGAATGCTTCTCTTTCAGATGTATCTACCATCCAATTATAAGTTAGAAATGCAGCAAGTCAGGTGAAAATGGTCTTTTGGTACCTGCCACTAACCCATGTGTGAACCTCTCCTCTTTGAACTGCGTGTGAATAAAAGCCATGCTCATTTTGGGAGAACAAGGTTGAACCAGAGAAGATGGATGTGAAGATTCCTCTGAACAAAGAACTAAGAAGTAAAGCAGAGAGAACTGATGTTTGGTATCAAACTCCCTGGGAAAGATATAGTTATCTACTGACTTTATGATTTGAGACTTTTCCACTTCCTTCCACCGCTCAGTGGGATGAGCCAAAGGTAGAGAAATGCAGTGTCTGAATCCAACAAGAAGTCCCTTTGGCTAGGGATGGGCAGGACAACTCTTCTGTGGGGACAGAATGCATTGTCCTGGCTAACTGGAAAGAGAACATTCTTGAAAACGTCCGTTCACATCCAAGGCAGAATTTGATTTGGCTTCATGCTTGTTTAGGGGACGGTGAAGAGACTTGGTTTCCATTCTTTGCTATAAATACCTCATTAACTCGTTCCTTTATTCACTGTTTGTTGGACTCTAATGTGGTGCCAGGTGCTGGGAAAGGAATGAATTAGAAAGTCAGACCGAACCAGCCCCTCACAGAGCTCTAGGACTATAAATAGTACTTTTCTTCATATGTTTAGTTCCTCAGTCTGAAAATAGAACTTTGAATTTCCCTAAAGAATTCAGCTCAATTCGACAAATATCTACCCAGCCCTTAACTTAGTTCCAGACAGTGCATTCAGGGCCAGAGGGCTAGAGGGCAAGAAAGGGAGAGGGGACCTGTGGGGAGCTGGATGGGACCCCTCCTGGGAGAATGGAACTGCATGGAGAAGGCAAACCTGGAAATGATAGACCAACACTCAACTGAGGCTCAGGCACCCACCAAAGGAGGCGCTTAGCCTGGGTGCTGAGGGAGAGCAGGAGAGGCCCCAGTGAAGTGATGGGTGTCCTTTCCTCTGGGCCTTGAAGGAGGAGCCTTCTCTGCTAAAGGGCTGGGAAAGGACAGCCCAGGCTGACAGTGCAGCACGAGCAAAAGTCCTGAGCATGGAGATGCCCTGCTAGGGACAAAGGCACTTAACACAAGCAGGGCTCCACTGTAACGCGTCTCCCATCTGCCGCCCTTTCCTCCCGCTCCTAGAAACTCAGAAATGCAGTTCGGAGCCAATTGGGAAGCAGCTGGCCTCCAAGAGCCAGCAGAGCCATCCAGATGAGTCAATAATTGGAAACTAAAATATCAACACATGGAATAGATAAGCAATGGGATCCTGCTGTATAGAGTTGGGAACTATGTATGGTCACTTGTGATGGAGCATGAGGATGTGAGAAAAAAAGAATGCAAACATGTATGTGTAACTGGGTCACCTTGCTATGCAGCAGAACATTGACAGAACACTGTAAATCAGCTATAATGGAAAAAATAAAAATCATTATAAAATATCAACATGGTACAGGGTGATGACAGACAGTTTGTCCTCTGAAGGCAATAGCCACTGCTCAGCTAGGCCCAGCCAGAGGAAGGTTAGAGCAGTCAGATCTGGAGACTCCTCTTTTTTTTTTTTGGCTTTTTGGTTTTTTAGGGCCGCACCCGCAGCATATGGAGGTTCCCAGGCTAGGGCTCAAATCGGAGCTGTTGCTGTCGGCCTACGCCAGAGCCACAGCAATGCAGGATACGAGCCGCGTCTGCAACCTACACCACAGTTCACGGCAACGCCGGATCCTTAACCCACTGAGCAAGGCCAGGGATCAAACCCGCAACCTCATGGTTCCTAGTCGGATTCGTTTCCACTGCGCCACGACGGGAACTCCAAAAAGCTGTATCTACCTATCTAGAAAATATAAAAAATATATATATAAAAGTGTGTATATACTCACACAAGTATACATGTACATATATACACACATATATTCTATATATTTTTTTTCCTTTAATGTTAAATATCCTTCACAAATGCAGAGCAAACAAAACACATCTATAACTGTGGGCAAAATTCAGACCCACAAGCCGCTCTGGTATATGTGGAGAGGAAACTGAAGTTCTAAGAGGATAAGAAACTTGTATGGGGCAGGATCAATAGGTGCAGCAGCTGGGGTTCTTGGGCTGTTGGACCCCAAATTTGAGCTTGTGGAAGCTGGGAGAGGACAAGATCACCGATTATGGAGTTGGAAGTTCTGGAAGGGAGAGGAAAGAACCTGTGAAGGCACAGAGCAGGGACAGAGTTCCCAGGGGAGGAACATTCTAGCAGAAGATGTCTCTTTTTTTTATTATATTTATTTATTTACTGTGCTTTTACAGCTGCACCTGCAGCATATGGAAGTGGCCAGGCTAGGAGCTGCCGCCCTACTCCACAGCTACAGCAACGCGGGATCCAAGCCCGCATCCGAGACCTACACCACAGCTCACGGCAACGCCAGACCCTTAACCCACTGAGCAAGGCCAGGGATCAAACCATATTCTCATGGATTCCAGTCGGGCTCTTAACCTGCTGAGCCACAACAGGAACTCCAGAAATATATATATATATATATATATATATATATATATATATATATGTATATATTTTTTAGATTAGGAAAGTTAAATATACACATGTGCATGCGCACGTGAAGAGTGGCAAGAAGAACTGGCAAGAATGAAACACTAAAGCTTTAGGGAGTTCCTGTCATGGAGAAGAGGAAATGAATCCGACTGGAACCACGAGGTTGGGGGTTTGATCCCTGGCCCCGTTCAGTGGGTTAAGGATCTGGCGTGGCTGTGGCTGTGGGGCAGGCCAGCAGCTGTAGCTACAATTAGACCCCTAGCCTGGGAACCTCCATATGCCATGGGTGCATCCCGAAAAAGCCAAAAAAAAGGGCATGAAAAAGAGACAAAGGACCAGCAAAAGGAGAGGAAAATACTGGAGGCTGTCACAACTGCCCATATGAAATTCTAATGAATTATACCCGACAGTGGCTTCAAACACTGCAATGAAAATGTATTGCCAATTAAAGGAAAACTCCAGTCTGTCCAAAATAAATAAAGTAGAGAAATGGAATCCTGAACTCTTCATCCCCAGCCCTTCTTTCGTCTTTTTTTTTTTTGTCTTATCTAGGGTCGCACCCACAGCATATGAAGGTTCCCAGGCTAGGGGTCTAACAGAAGCTGTAGCTGCCAGCCTTCGCCACAGCCACAGCAACGCAGGATCCGAGCTGCGTCTGCAACCTACACCACAGCTCACGGCAATGCGGGATCCTTAACCCACTGAGCAAGGCCAGAGATCTAACCCGCAACCTCGTGATTCCTAGTCGGATTCGTTAACCACTGAGCCACAATGGGAACTCCTCCAGCCCTTCTTTCAAGCCTCAATTTCTTCTGATCAATAATTGAAACAACATCTTCCAAGCATATTAAATACGGGAGAAATGAGCTCTGTCCTGCATGGTGTCACCGCTGAATATTTACATATGTCAGAAGAAAGAGCATTTCCACTAGCTTCCCCAGCTCTCCAGAGACAACCCAGGGCCTTGCAAGTGTCGGCAGAATTTCGGCAGAAGGTAAAATGATATACACATGTACGCTCCCACTTGTGTGTGTGTGTGTGTGTGTGTGTGTGTGTGTGTAGGGTGTGTGTATATGTGTGTACACATACAGGCAGTTTTCTGTGATCTCTTGGGATTACAATGCTGGCACTGAAGCAAGGTGGGCAAGGGAGGGAAAAAAAGGTGTTACCATAGCACTTTATTTTTATTTTTGGCTGCAACCACAGCACGTGGAAGTTCCCAGGCCAGGAACTGCACCTGGCCACGGCAGTGACCCAAGCCACTGCAGTGATGACACCAGTTACTTAACCCTCTGCACCACCAGGGAACTCCAAAAAAGTGTTGAGAGAAAGGAAAATGGAGAGAAATTTAGATCTAAATGTCATATTTCAGGAGTTTCTGTTGTGGCTCAGCAGTAACAAACCCGACTAGCATCCATGAGGACATGTGTTTGATTCCTGACTTTGCTTAGTAGGTTAAGGATCTGGCGTTGCCATGAGCTTCAGTGTGGGTCTCAGACATGGCTCAGCTCCTACTGAGTTGCTGTGGCTGTGGTGTAAGCCAGCAGCTGCAGCCCCGATTCGACCCCTAGCCTGGAAACTTCTATATGCCTCACATGCGGCCTTCATAAGAAAAAAAAATCTTTCTGCTAAAGCCATTCCCATTCAGCTACTGAATGACGCAGCTATTCTTGGGTTACATCTTAAGAAAATATTTGTTTGAAAATGTGTATTCTTTTCAAGGAAACGGGGAAAGCTACCTATTTAGATGTATGGTATCAAGCCATTCAGGCCCAAGGCACAGCAGGATGGGCCTTATTGGGTATGAATGTGCCAATGACAGCGTTGTCTTGTCAAGCCTTTGCTGTAAATACACACACACCTTTTGAGAATTCAGTGGCAATAAAGCTCAGAGGGCTTCATGAGGCAGATCCGCAAAGGCCACAAAGGAGTTCCCATCATGGCCAGTGGTTAACGAATCCGACTAGGAACCATGAGGTTGTGGGTTCGATCCCTGGCCTTGCTCAGTGGGTTAAGGATCTGGTGCTGCTGTGAGCTGTGGTGTAGGTTGCAGACGTGGCTCAGATCCTGCGTTGGATTAGACCCCTAGCCTGGACAAAGCAAATCTCTCTGACATAGACTTGTAAACTCAGGTAGTAAGGGGTTTCCTAGGCTTGATTCATGGGGAATAAAGGGAAAAATAACTTGAGTTCATCTTCAGTATTTGCAACCGGTGAGGCCTAAAAATCTGCAAAGTCTCCATGGCCAACAGTCTAATCGCCCACTACAAGTTCCTTCCGAACCATGTGCTCGGAAGGCCAACCTGCACAATATACAAGGAGTTCCCATCGTGGCTCAGTGGTTAACGAATTCGACTAGGAACCATGAGGTTGCGGGTTCGATCCCTGGCCTGCCCTAGCCTGGGAACCTCCATATGCCGCGGGTGCGGCTCTAGATAAAGGCAAAAAGACAAAAAAAAAAGCATCAACTGGAGTTCCCGTCGTGGCTCAGTGGAAACTAATCCGACTAGGAACCACGAGGTTAAGGATTCGATCCCTGACCTCGTTCAGTGGGTTAAGGATCCGGCGTTGCCGTGAGCTGTGGTGTGGGTTGCAGAAGCAGCTCAGATCCCACGTTGCTGTGGCTGTGGCAAAGGCCGGCAGCTGTAGCTCCGATTAGACCCCTAGCCTGGGAACATCCACATGCCACGGGTACGGTCCTAGATAAGACAAAACAACAACAACAAGAAAAAAAAAAACAGAGCAACAAACCTTCATTCAAAGCCAATCCCTGGAGGATGAGGTCGGAGGGGTGAGAAGGCCGGGACCACGTGACCCAGTGGACACACAAAAGCCAGGGCGGTGGGCAGCTTCTGCCCCAGCTCTCCCCACCAAGGCCAGGCACACAGTGTCAAGTTCTCGTCCGACATCTCCTTTGGCTCTTGTGAAAAAAGTGTTTTTCTACTTGACATCCATTTTTAAAGATTTTCGTCCCCCTTTACACGTGCAGGTCAAGAAGTTCACTCCGTCCACTTTCAAAATCCCTCCGTGGGGCCCCAGTCTGAGCAGCTGGCACAGGTCCTGAGGGCCAGATCACGAACCTGCCCAAGGAGCAGGAAAGGGCGAGTGAGGGACGGGAAAGAGGAGGGAAAAGCAGTGACTGCCAGGCGGAGAGGGACCGGACTGCCAGGGCCGGGGAGCTGCTTCCTCACAGCAGTCAGCATCAACAAACTCCAAACCGCACTTCCTCCTTTCCTTCTGCCTAATGCCATGCGTGTGTGTGTGTGTGCGTGTGTGTGTGTGTGAGAGAGAGAGAGAGAGAGAGAGAGAGAGAGGGAGGGAGAGAGAGATAGATGGATAGAAGAGCCACTCAAAGTCCTGTTAAGGGAGTTCCCTTCATAGCTCAGCAGTCAACAAACCCCACTAGGATCCATAAGGATGCAGGTTTGATCCCTAGCCTCATTCAGTGGATTAAGGATCTGGCATTTCTGTGAGCTGTGATCAAAAACCTGGCTCGTATCCCGCGTTGCTATGGCTGTGGCATAGGCCGGCGGCTGTAGCTCTGATTAGACCCCTAGCCTGGGAACCTTCATATACCACGGGTGCAGCTCTAAAAAGCAAAAAAAAAAAAAAAAAAGTCCAGTAAAGAAGCAACAGGGGCAGGAATTCCTGTTGTGGTTCAGCATGGTAAGAACCCGACTAGTATCCATGAGGATGCGGGTTCCATCCCAGGCCTCGTTCAGTGGGTTAAGGATCTGGCGTCACAGCAGCATAGGACGAAGATGCAGCTGTGATCCTGCGTTGCTGTGACTGTGGTGTAGGCCAGGAGCTGCAGCTCCGATTTGACCCCTAGTTCGGGAACTTCCACATGCTGTGGGTGCAGCCCTAAAAGGAAAAAGAAAGAAACAACAGGGGTGAAACAAGACGTTTCTTTCTAGCCAAGAAGAGAATATACACAGAAGTGTGCATGTGTGTATGCAGTGGGTGTTTGTATTCCCCAAACGTGTATTTCTCGGTTACGGTAAGAAGACACTGAGAGGAGAAGATAAAATAGAACGTTAATATTCACATTCCATTTTCAGCCTAAGGAGCTCATTGGGCCTGAGCAACGCTGGGTCTGCTACTTACTCTGGGCTTGTTATTCATTTCTCCATTTATATCTCTGGGTTTTATTGCATGTGTATTTATTTTTTTTATGAAAATCATAATTTCTATGCATAGCAAAATATCTATGTTGAGTTCTCCCTCAGGCCTACTCATTCTTTTTTTCCGAATATTGCAAAATCTGCTTTTCAGAAAAAAAGTTGATTAGATTTGTTTATTGGATTAAAAAAACCCATTTTCCAAGTGTAAAATGAATTAGTAGGAAAGGAGTTATTTCAGGAAAAAAATAGAATTATTGAATTTAGATTTACATAACATTATTTTCTACTGCAGTTTACTTTGAAAAGAGATATGAAATATGAATGACATCAGTCTAACTGGAAATTTCTCTGGGAAAATACTTTCTTGCTCGGAAAGAATTTTAATAAACAGTGTTTGAGAGGTAAGTTTGAATCACATCGCAGGTCAAAAACAATTAAATATTCACAGTTACAGTGACTGAATCTAATGCAAGAGGCCTGAGAAAATGCCATTATTTTTTTACTTAGTTATAATAAAAGTTCTGCTCAAGTTGTACATTTTTTGTAATTTTATGTCTAAAGCTGCAGCATATGAAATTTCCGGACCAGGGACAGAATCTGAGCCACAGCTGTGACCTGAGCTGCAGCTGTGGCAATGCCAGACCCTTAACCCACTGTGCCCTGCCAGGGATCAAACCCACACCTCCACGGCAACCCAAGGCATACATATGGAAGTTCCCAGGCAACGGGTAGAATCAGAGCTATAGCTGCCAGCCACAGCCACAGCAATACCAGATCTGACCATGTCTACAACCTACACCATAGCTCACAGCAACACTGGATCCTTAACCCAATGAGCCAGGCCAGGGATTGAACCCGAGTCCTCGTGTATCCTTGTCAGGTTCATTACTGCTGAGCCACAACGGGAACTCCAGCAGTCAGATTCTTAACTCAATGCCCCACAGCAGGAACTCCAAATTGTACATTTAAAGTGGGTGAGGAGTTCCTGGAGTTCCTGTTGTGGCTCAGCGGAGAGGAATCCAACTAGGAACCATGAGGTTGCGGGTTCGATCGCTGGCCTCCTTCAGTGGGTTAAGGATCTGGCATTGCTGTGAGCTGTGGTATAGGTTGCAGACGCAGCTCGGATCTGGCGTTGCTGTGGCTGTGGCGAAGGCCAGCAGCTGTAGCTCCGATTAGACCCCTAGCCTAGGAACCTCCATGTGCCACGGGTGTGGCCCTAAATAAATACATACATACATACATACATACATACATAAAATGGGTGAGGAATTCCCATTGTGGTTCAGTGTGTTAAGGACCCAGTGTTATCTCTATGAGGACGTGGGTTGGACCCCTGGCCTCACTTATTGGGCTGAGGATCCTGTGTCACCACAAGCTGCAGGAGCATAGGTCACAGATGTGGCTCAGATCTGGTATTGCTGTGGCTGTGGCGTAGGCCTCAGCTGCAGCTCCAATTCAACCTCTGGCCCAGGAAATTCCATATGTCGCAGGTGAGGCTGTAAAAAGCAATAAAATAAACTAAAATGGGTAAATATTATGGCATGTAAATTGCACCTCAATGTTATACATTACATGTTTGTGTCCCCCAAATTCATACTGAAACGCTATGTGTCACTGTGGCCTTTGAGAGACAATTAAGATTAGACAAGGCCATGAGGATGAAATCCTCTCCAGCGGGATTAGTGCCCTAATAAGAGTGAGGACAGAGCTTGTTTCCCCCTCTCTGTTCCCTGCAAATGTGAGAAAGTAGCTGTCACAACCCGGAAGAACTTAACTATGCTGGCACCCTATTCTTGGACTTCCAGCCTGGGAGAAACACACTTCTGTGGTTTATAAGTCATCCAGTTTATGGTACGTTGTTATAGCAGGCCCAATGGACTAAGACATGCAATAAAGCTGTTACAAAGACTATTGAATCATTTATTTGTGACTATTGGCAAAACACAAGTCCATTACTTATAGGCTGGAGATCTAGTGAGGGTCCCTGAAACTCTCTGACTTACTTAACTTACCCAGAGAGGGGCAGAAAACCAAGCCACGGTGCAAAGCCCAAACCTTGCTTTTCTTGGCCTTGTCCTCTAGTTCACAAGCCCTGGTTGTAAAAGGAACCAATTTATTGCTAGTGTTTGCAGTTCTCCAAGACAGGAGGATAATTAAACCAGGGCCACCGCAGTTTGTAGGAAAAGAGCCAGAAACTAAAGTCCAGGGTCTGAACTGCTCCTTTCTGCACGGTGGGTTAACTATTAACTTGAGACCAAACAAGGACTTCGTCTTTTTTTCTGAGGTTCGGCTCTGACACACCTGTTTCCCTTCGCCCCACCTCCCAGGCCACCTTGTGTGTAAAATGTTATCAGACAACAGCCTCCCTGTGGAAGTTCAACTCAAGCCAAGGGGTTCCTACTGAGAGACGGGGAAAAAAAAACAAAATAACAATATTGGCAGCAAATGTCTGAAAGCCTCTTACATGCTATCAGCATGCCACCGCACAGTGGCCGTGTTAGCATGATTTCCTGGTAGCAGACGGATCTGCTAAACCTATAGGAAGCCCTCTGAGAAGAGCTTCTTGAACTTGAATTCCCCATGGATCTGACTAAAAGGCAGATTCTGACTCTTTAGGTCTGGAGTTCTAAGAATTTCTATTTCTTACAAGCCCTTGGGAAATGGCTGAGGCTGTTCAAGCAGGGACCATGCTGAACAGTGAGGTTCTAAAACAGTACTGTTCAAAAGAAATGCAAGGCAAGGCAAAAATGTGAGCCACACATGTAGTTTCAAATTTTTTGGTGGCTACACTAAAAAAGTAAAAAGAGGAGTTCCCGTTGTGGCTCAGCGGTTAATGAATCTCACTGGCATCCATGAGGATGCAGGTTTAGTCCCTGGCCTTGCTCAGTGAGTTAAGGATCTGGCGTTGCCGTGAGCTGTGCCGAAAGTTGCAGATGCGGCTCGGATCTGGCGTTGCTGTGGCTGTGGTGTAGGCCAGAGGCTACAGCTCTGATTTGACCCTTAGCCTGAGAACTTTCATACGTCTCGGGTGTGGCCCTAAAAAGCAAAAAATAAAAAATAAAAAGAAGCAGAGGAAATTCATTTCAATACCACATTTTTATTTACCCCAATCATTCAGAATGTCATCATAATGAATGTAAGAATTTATTTATGAGGTGTTTTATATTCTTTTCACATACTAAGTCTCTGAAATCTGGTATGTATTTTACACTTAAAGCACATCTCTATTCCAATGGGCTGGCTTCAACGGCTTGGTAGTCACATGTGACCGGTGGCTCCTGCTGGCCCACGTTCTAGGGGCCTCCTCATGGGGCCCTGTAATGCCTCAGCAGGCACCTCACAAACAGCCAGTGCTAAGGGGAATTATTCTCACTTGATTCTTTCCCAGTGAGAGATCTGCTGAAGAGGTCTTGGAGACCCAGAAACGGAGACAAAAAGGTCTTGTCTTTTGAGGTCTACTTATCAGAAACGGGGAGGGGAATGATTCCAAGAGAGGAAGAAGGGCATTTGCAGTTGGGTGCCTTCTGCCAAGGAATCTAGCAAGCACATGGGTAGTTAAGGGTGGCCAAGGGTGGTGGTGAGAGGTAAAGAAGAGGCCCCAGATGGAGTGCCCATTGTAGCTTGATGGGTTAAGAATCTGACTAGTTAGTATCCATGAGGATCTGGCTTCAACCCCTGGCTTCACTCAGTGAGTTAGGGATCCCGTGTTGCCACAAACTGCAGTGCAGGTTGAAGACATGGCTAAAATGTGTTGCTGTGGCTGTGGTGGCGGTGTAGGCCAGCAGCTGCCGCTCCAATTCAACGCCTAGACTGGGAACTTATATATGCCGCAAAGCGAGCCCTAAAAAGAAAGAGAGAGAGAGAGAGAGAGAGAGATCCCCCAGAGCTCCTGAACTGATTGCCCATGTCTGACTTTTTACCACCCATCACTGACCCACTGCTGCTTAGGTCCCTGCCCTAGACTCTGAGGCCACAGCAAAACTCACCAATTCTGTGACTTGAATTTAATAACAAAATCAAAGAAGGCAAAAAAGCAATTAAAGGAAGGATAAAGGAAAGAGAAAAAGGAAAGTGAGACAAGTGGAAGATAAAAGAACCCCAAGGAAAAGGAAAAACTCCTCTAACCAATCAACCTCTATTTGCTCTCTCACTTCCTCACTCTTAGTTCCCAGGCCACACATAAGAAGACGAATTTGAGAGATTTTTTTTTCCTGCCTTAGCCTAGAAACAGGAGACTTGAAGCCACAGCATCCAGCCACAGAAACCAGCATGAGTTCCCATCGTGGCACAGCAGAAATTAATCCAACTAGGAACCATGACGTTGCGGGTCCAATCCCTGCCCTTGCTCAGTGGGTTAAGGATCCGGCGTTGCCATGAGCTGTGGTGTAGGTTTCAGACGCGGCTTGGATCCCGCGTTGCTGTGGCTGTGGCTGTGGCGAAGGCCGGCAGCTACAGCTCCTGTTAGACTCCTAGCCTGGGAACCTCCATATGCCGCGAGTGCAGCTCTAGATAAAGGAAAAAGACAAAAAAAAAAAAAAAAAGAAACAAGGACAGCCAGCCCCCTCATTGAGAACTTCCAGAAAGAGTTCACTACCTCAACAAGACACTCTTTTCCATTTTTAAGAAATATTACAAAATGATTTCTATCAAGTTGAAATTTACTTCTATTTAGCATACATCCCCTCATCCAATTCCTATTTTCCGGAACTACGCAAAATATATGTCATCCTTATCCTTTAAATAATTGAAGACAGCTGTTCTGGCGTGCTTGTCCTAGATCCATTCCTATACAAATCTGCCAACACCTTTATATCAATTTGAGACCAATATATATATATATACACTATTATAATTATCCAGAAAGAGGATTAGTTAAGTAAATTATAGTCCAACCATACAGCGGATTATGTGGCCATTACAAAATGATGATGGAGATGTAGTTTTATTGACATTGAAAGATTTTTACCATATGTTAAATGATTAAAAGGCAGGACAGAAAACCATATGTAGAGGAAGATTCCATTTTTAAAAATGTATGTAGATATAAACAGACTTGTGGTTGCCAGGAGGAAGTGGGAGGGACTGGGAATTTGGGATTCATAGATGCAAACTATTGCCTTTCGAGTGGATAAACAATGGGATCCTGCTGTACAGCACTGGGAACTATGTCTGGTCACTTGTGATGGAGCATAATAATGTGAGAAAAAAGAATGTATACATGTATGTGTGACTGGGTCACCTTGCTGTGCAGCAGAAAATTGACAGAACACTGTAAAGCAGCTATAATGGAAAAAAAATCATTATTAAAAAAGTAAATTAAATTAAAAATAAATAATGAGTTCCCACTGTGGCTCAGCAGACACGAATCCAACTAGAAACCATGAGGTTGCAGGTTCAATCCCTGGCCTCACTCAGTGGGCTAAGGATCTGGCGTTGCTGTGAGCTGTGGTGTAGGTCGCAGACACGGCTCGGATCCTGCATTGCTGTGGCTGTGGCGTAGGCCGGCAGTTGTAGTTCTGATTAGACCCCTAGCCTGGGAACCTCCACATGCTGTGGGTATGGCCCAAAAATGACAAAAGACAAAAATAAATAAATAATAAAAAATATATAAGTATAGATAAAGAGGAAAGTCCAGAAGAATATACACTAAAATATTACAGCAGGGGAGTTCCCATCCTGGCTCAGAGGTTAACAAACCTGACTAGTATCCATGAAGATGTGCGTTCGATCCCTGGCCTCGCTCAGTGGGTTAAGGATCTGGCGTTGCCATGAGCTGTGGTGTAGGTCACAGATGGGGCTCAGATCTGTCATTGCTGTGGCTATGGCTGTAACTGGCAGCTATAGCTCTGATTTGACCCCTAGGCTGGGAACTTCCATATGCTGTGGGTGTGGTCCTAAAAAGACAAAAATAATAAAATAAAATATCACAAATGTTATTTATGAATGAAGGCATTATATATATTTTCATCTTTTTGCATAACAGCATTTTCTAATTTTTTTATAAGAACATGTGGTACTTGTATAATACAATTAAATAATGTTGGGTTTTTTTTTTTTTTTTTTGGCTTTTTAGGGCCGCACCTGTGGCATATGGAGTTTCCTGGGCTAGGGGTCTAATTGGAATTGTCGCTGCCGGCCTACACCACAGCCACAGCAACGCAGGATCCGAGCCGCGTCTGCGAGCTTACACCGTAGCTCACGGCCACGCAAGATCCTTAACCCACTGAGTGAGGCCAGGGATTAAACCTGCGTCCTCATAGATACTAGTCAGATTAGTTGCCATTGTGCCAGGACAGGAACTCCCAGAACAAAGGGTTTTTAAAGGCTAACAAACAAACTGTTCTGAGAAAGTTATTCTTTGTTATATGAATATGTGTTTGAAGGTTTCTGTCATAGATGGTGCTTCCTAATTACTGTGCTCAACAGATGCTCTGAACCAGGACCTCCTAATCCTCCAGACCTATACAGCTAGAACTTCTTGGAATAAACAGAGAAAGTAGGATTCAAAAGAGAGAGAGAGAGATCCAAAGCAGTTGTGTGCTTAACACTCTATACCTCAGAGTAAAGACACAATTTTCAAAGCAAAAATAAAAGTTGTTAGAATTTTAGATTTGGAAGGAATTTTAGAGATGAGGTAATTAATTCCAAGATTTCCAAACATTAAATATTTTTAGCTCCAGGACTCACTGTTCAAACAAAAGCCCATGAAAAGGGAAAGAGGACAGCTCATCCCATTTCACCAAGTTCTAATCCCACCCACTGCTCAGAGGGGCCTGGAGGACACACTCAGAGCAAAACAAGAAGCCACTAATTCAGCCTTATTCTCTTAGTTTTCAGATAAGAAAACTAAGGTCCAGATGGGACAAGGTGACTTTTCCAAGGTTCAACTTCTAGGTGAGAGAAACAGCTTGCAAATCTGAGAATTTCTTCACAGTACAGTGCTGTTTTTAGGGAACTACTCACTTCTAAATTGCTACACGGTTTATTAATACAAAATCGCACCAGTAAGGAATTGTCTCAAAAAAAACCAGACTTTTAGAAATCTGTTGTTCAGAGACTGCTTTTAAAAAAAAAAAATCACTGCCCTTGCCCCACTGGACTAGTTCCACGGCATCAAGACTAGATTCCATTCTTAGTCATTTAAGCATTATTTTATCAGAAATTTGAGGAGTTCCCTTCATGGCTCTGTGGTTAACGAACCTGACTAGGATCCACTGAGGATGCAGCTTTGATCCCTGGCCTTGATCAGAGGGTAAAGATCCAGCTCAGAGCTCACGTTGCTGTAGCCGTGGTGTAGGCCGGCAGCTCAGCTCCGATTCGACCTCTAGCCCGGGAACCTCTATATGCCGTGGCTGTGGGTCCTAAAAAAAAAAGAAGAGAGAGAGAGAAATTTGAGAACATGTGACCTTAATATTTCATTGCATTTTCTACCATTACTTTAATTTAGTCATAGACCTAAAACCCTTCCCAAAGGAGAGGATCTCCAATTTGGTAATTTATGTCAATGAGAAAATATGACCAATTAATACAAATCAGATTTACTGCCAGCTTTTCAATAAACTTATATTGTGAAGTAGCTTTGTAATTAAACAGGAATATGATAAGAGAAAGAACTAATAGCAGTACAAATAAATTATAGTCCCAAGCTTCTTATTTTCAGAAAGGAATGTGGTAGTTAATAGCCATGAAGTATTTTCTTTTTTTTTTTTTTTTGCCTTTTTGCCTTTTCTAGGGCTGCGCTTGTGGCATATGGAGGTTCCCAGGCTAGGCGTCTTAATTGGAGCTGTAGCTGCCGGCCTATGCCACAGCCACAGCAACACCAGATCCAAGCCGCGTCTGCAACCTACATCACAGCTCATGGCAACGCCGGATCCTTAACCCACTGAGCAAGGCCAGGGATCGAACCTGCAACCTCATGGTTCCTAGTCAGATTCGTTAACCACTGAGCCACAATGGGAACCCTCCCCATGAAGTATTTTCAACACCAAAATTCAAATATAATTTTGGCACAGCTATTCCATCAGTACATAAAAATCAAATAAATAACAAAAGAGACTGATACACATTTTTTGTTTGCTCTTTTTTTTTGTTTGTTTGTTTTTGCTTTTTAGGGCATCACTTGTGGCATATGGAAGTTCCCAGGCTAGGGGGTGAATTGGATCTGCAGCTGCCTTCCTGCATGGGATCCAAGCCCTCTGTGACCTACACAACAGCTCAGGGCAACGCCAGATCCTTAACCTACTGAGGAAGGCAAGGGATCAAATCTTCTTCCCCATGGATACTAGTCAGGTTCATTACTGCTGAGCCAGCACCAGAATTCCTTTTTTTTTTTTTTTTTTTTTGGTACACATTCTTAAGGATTAATATTCTGCACATATTTTGAGTGAGTTAAGACATGGATAAATGAAATGACAATCTATCATATGCTGTGAAAAATGAGTATTATAGACAAGATCACCAACTTTAAATATCAAGATATATTTGAATGTTCCTTGTCCTCCCTCTACTCAAAGAAACCAGCTGTATTTGACTTCTGCTAGCATCATACTGAGCAACAGCTTATTGAGCTTCTGCTATATGTACTGGACCAGCATTCCAAGCAGTGAGGATTTTAAGACAGGTCCCTATCCTAAGGTAGCTTAATCTCCTTGAGCAGGTATAGGACATAGAAAGATAATAGAAGTCAAGGAAACATATTTTGCATCAAATTATTCCTATAGGCAATGAGGGCTGCCTAGGACAATTAGCTAAGGATTTTGGGAGTTCCCGTTGTGGTGCAATGGATTCGAATCCGACTAGTATCCATGAGGATGTGGGCTCGATTCCTGGCCTCGCTCACTGTGTCGAGGATCCAGTGTTGCCGTGAGCTGTGGTGTAGGTTGTAGATGTGGCTCAGATCCTGCGTTGCTGTTGCTGTTGCTGTGGTGTAGGCTGGAAGCTGCGGCACCAATTGGACCCCTAGCCTGGGAACCTCCATATGCCGCAGGTGCAGTCCTTAAAAAAAAAAAAAAGATAACTAAGGATTTCTCTGAGGGGGAAGGTAGTTGTTAGATCAGCAAAGGGACATTAGATCAGCAAAGGGATGTTAGATCAGCAAAGGGACGTTCTTCACAGTGCACTATCACACGTCCAGACAGGACCGTGGGAGTGTGCACTGAGGCGTGTGTAGCTAAGTTTGGCTTGAAGAGAGGAGGTGTGAAGGGAAGGACAATAAAATGTGGTTCAAACACATTAGAAGAGACGAGATGAGGAGTCTTTAAAGACAAGCTATGTTGGGACCTTTCAACAGGGTAATGGAACGAGATTGAATGCAAGGGGAAATCATGAATTACTCTTGGCCAATTTAGGGTGCCTTGGGAAGGTCAAGGTGGCAGTAGTGTATGTAAAGGACTGGTTTGAGGGAGGTGGGATTAGAAGCAGGGACACCAGTTAGAAAACAAATGTGCTGGTTTAGTCGCCAAGTGACGAAAAGTTGGGAGGCTGGGAGAATCAAGATGACTGAAGATTCTAGTGGGGACTAGGAGTCTTTATATTAGCTGAATGAATGAATGAATGAACAAATAAGCAAGGACAAAAATTCAGAGTGAGAGCTGTTTTAAAAGAGAAAGGTGGGTGTTTCCGTTGTGGTTCAGCAGTGACCGACTCAACTAGTATCTCCCGATTGGCTAAAACCCCTGATGTGTCCACACCTGCCACCGGCACCAGCATTCCAGAAATTCTGGGGTAAGGCCTCATTTGATTCCTCCTCCTCCCTTGCCCCCGACATCTAATCAGTAGGTTTCCAAATTATTTCTAATCTCCCCGTCCCTTTACTGCCACAACTGGTTTCTACTTCATTAACAAGCCTCTTCTCTTGCATAGGAGCAGTAGCCACATCTCTGCCATGGACCTCAGTCTCTTAAATGATGCCAGATTTGTCTTCCTGAATCACAGCTGACCACCCCTCCCTCGTCTCACTCGCCTGGTCTAGGCTTCCATGCTCACTACGCTTTCACCCCCATCAACTCCACCACTCTACTCCTCACCACTCTCCTTCATACATCCACACATGTCAAGGGAAGTGGCTCCCTGTCCTCACACATAAGACACCCTGGAGTTTCTGTCGTGGCTCAGTGGTTAATGAATCCGACTAGGAACCATGAGGTTGCGGGTTCGATCCCTGG
>PVHT020000144.1:7767493-7881971 GCA_004024745.2 Catagonus wagneri
AAAAAAAAAAAAAAAAAAAGGAAAAAGAAAGAAAAAAGAAAAAAATTAAAAGATAAAAAAAGTAATTTGGAGTTCCTGCTGTGGCACAGTGAGTTAAGAATCCAACTGCCATAGTTCCAGTGAATGCTGCAGCTTGTATTGATCCCTGGACGGGGAACTTCCATATGCCTCGGGTAGGGCCCTAAAAAATAAAAAGGTGATTCAGTTCCAAGGAGATAGAAGGCAGGTACTTGGCAATGCCTTAAAGGGAGAGTGGTTTCTGTTTTTTTTTTTCAGTTTTTTGTTTGTACTACTTTCGTTATACAACATGAAGTTTTCCTTATACTTGTGAAACTGAAAATGAAGAGAGAAGGGGCTCCTGATTAAGGGAATAGAAATTGGCTTGTAAGACCTCCATTAGAGCATAGAACAATTTCAAATGCAATTTCTGGTTGGATTTCTAGGTTGGATACCACATTAAAGTCAATTTCAATTGCATTTAATTGATCCACAGCTATTACGTAAATATTTTTTCTTTTGCTGTTCCACAAATATTAATCATTGTTAGTCTAGCCATAAAAAATGAATACAGCTCCCTGGAGTTCTTGACAAAATATAAAATAGATTTAAAAAATATTTACTATTTAGGAGTTCCCTTCGTGGCTCAGTGGTTAACGAATCCGACTAAGAACCATGAGGTTGCGGGTTCGATACCTGGCCTTGCTCAGTGGGTTAAGGATCCGGCGTTGCCGTGAGCTGTGGTGTAGGTTGCAGACACGGCTCGGATCCCGCGTTGCTGTGGCTGTGGCGAAGGCCGGCGGCTACAGCTCCTGTTAGACCCCCTAGCCTGGGAACCTCCATATGCCGCGGGTGTGGCTCTAGATAAAGGCAAAAAGACTAAAAAAATAAAAATAAAAATAAAAAATATTTACTATTTACATAACAAAGGAGAAAAAAAAAAATACTTACCCTAGATTAGCAGCTTCCATCAATACCAAGCCAAAGGAAATTTTATCAAAAGCAAGGCTACTTCACAGCAAGGTTTATTAATACATCCAAAAGAAAGAAAAATCATTTTTGTCACACTATATACAGATAATACATACAGTGTTTTATACACATATTACATCAGTTTTTACACAAGAAAAATATACATAAAAATGTAAACTTTTGTATACAAAAACCCTTAAACAAATTAAACAAGGACCAGATAACAAAAGGAGACCAATCCATTATTATTTCATCAAATTGTTAAAACAGTAATACAGTACATTCATTGAGATATATATGGAAAATGTGAGCCATCTCTTCTTGTTTAAAGGGAAATTACAAACCAGAAGCCCATCATCTCCCCAAATGTGGTCTCCCCCAGCAACGCCACACTCAATGCTGTAGACATGCCTTTCCACTGGAACTGGGGGCCTCTTCCCAAACCTGCCAGTCTCCTCTCCTTGCTCCTACAGTCTGTGCAGAAACAAGTGGCTCCTAGCTTTTGTGCATATAACTAAGCTTCCAGCCACTATTAACACCAGTAAGAGAAGATTCTCAGTTTGTAAGTTCCCTTTAAGCAGCGCTTTTTTTTTTTTGTAAATATTTTTAATGTATGGCATTAAAACATACTTGTGTGCCAAGGTGAAGGAGAACACTGAAAAAGAAGGGCTTTGAGAATGGCTAGTCCTTGCTACCGTGCAGTTACTTTCTTAGAAGAGATCTCAGAACTATGTAACCTGTCATTTACTGGTTTCCAATAAACTACCTCTCACCTTTGATTTCCCACTGCAACTTGGTTTCAACCTGTACTTCAGTGTTCTGGTTAGTACCATATAATTGCCAAGAGGCTTTTGTTAAAGGCTGCTTCTGATATCAGGTTTCAGCTAAGCTACACTGTGAAACCCCTCAAGCCCCACAACCTCTCTATTTCTGTCTTCAGGGTACTCTTAGTCCACCTGTTTTTTGTTAGCATCTTATGATCTAGTATTGTCCATCTCTGTTCCTCTCTATAAGGTCTTGAAATGTAATCTGCTGCCAAGTCCTCACAAAACAAAATATTTAACAGTTTTTTCTTAATATTCTTCCATTCAGTGAATCAAATTGACATACTATTGAGAAATACCTGAAGCTGTGGGGAGTAAGAATTAAAATCTATGTCGAGTGCATGCAGACTTGGAGTTCTTTGACTTAAAAAAAAAAAGAGGTTGGGAAAACCTTTAACTAAATGAGTGCAAAACATGCTTAAGACAGCTTCATGACAGAGCTGCCTTCTCTCAAAGTTGAATTCTGAACAAGGCAGAATAACAATTAGTGATAGATTCCCCTGCAGCTAGAGAGCAGTTAACTTCCCCCAGGCAAAATGATCTCAATGATCATTACTTATTAATGAAAGGAAGAGGCAAATTGGTGAATTAAGTTGATCTAGGAGATGGTGGGTGACATACAGTAATGGAAATGTTAGGTTTGCTTTATAACTGAAATATACAGGCTGGTTCGTGGTACATCTCCATTTCGGAGAGAGGAAAATGCACAAGGTTCCTCAAGTGAATCTCCAGCCCTCTCTTTCTCTCATGGGACAGATGGCATTTTAAAAATGTCTCCCTTTCAGTTAAAAAAAAAAAGTAATAATAATAAAAGGAAACGGAAGATTAATAAATAATGTGTGGATGTCTTTAGATGCGACTTTAAAATGTTCTTTAAATAACTTTCGATAATGTATTTTAAATCACTACATACAACTGCCATTGCAGTGACAATATTCCAGTAGGGGCAGCATTTTGCTAAATGTAAAAGATTGCCATTTAAAACTCATACATATACATGTGTATATACAGGATATCAACACTATTTATATACATATATATCGAGAGCAACATTCCATTGCCTTTGAATATCTATATATCCACTCCCACAATATATACGAGACATACTGTGTGAGTATATACGAAAGTATATGTACACATGCTCCAACATGTATATATACACTTTTGTCTGTGTGTGCATAAAAGCTTTAAAGGCACAATATATAGGGATGCAAGAGAGCTGCAGCAAAGTTAAAACAGAATGTCACAAATGTGAGAAAAGTCAAAAGGAAATATAGCAGAATTCATTACATAAGAATTCATTAAAGCAGTTTCATCATGAATAAAATGAGTTTCTAGAATTCGAGAGGCTTTTCATTAAAATGAAAATGGCAAATTTATGATTAAACCACAAAGTAAACCAAATTTTTAAAATGACAAGTTAACGACAGTAAATGACAAAATAAACCTAACGTTAATGTCAATCATAAAATCATGATTACATTCTTTTTCAATTTAAGTAAAACATCCCAAAATTATCTAGGTAAAACTTTCAATTTAGTTTTGTTTGAATGTTGGTTTTTTCTTTATTGGTTGTTTATTTTTGAGATAAAGATGCCCAATTCTCAAAATTACTATATGGAAAAATTACCAAAACTTCTACCTTCTGAGAAATTTCAGAGCCAAAATCTTTAAAGGAAACAACTGAAGAGTTAATGAAATATGGGTAAGTCAAATGATTCTGGCTAGAAAGGACATAAAGGCAATGAAGTGTGATTTTTTTAATGGTGAGAGATTGACTTTGAAGGTAATGAAAATGAGGAATAAGTGGAATTGGCAAGTAAGAACAGTTCTAAGAGGAATTCATAGACAAGACTATCACCCAAAGGACTTCCATCTTTGTATGCTCTGACCATTACTCTAGACTGTCACCTCCTCCTGCTCATACAATAACCCAGAACTTTCCAGAGACATATAATCTTGCTTAACAAAGGCTGTTTATCTATTATACACACACGTTTTTTAGGGAAATATATGTATATAGCTTTATCTATACACACACATATACATACGTGTATATATAGATTTATACAAATGTATAAATAAACATAATACTTCTCAATCTTCCCATTGACAAGGCAAGTTCACATTCAGCAAAGTGCCACCACATCCCATATACACCTCTGTACAGATATACACAAAAGGGTCTGTATTCACCCTTCAATCAGGGGGAATTTATTCTAGCAAATCCCATTAACCAGTAACTGAAGGGAGAAATGGCACCAATACAACCTCCCTTCTTTCATTTGCATGCATATGTACAAGAAATATGCAGATTTTGGAAAAATCCATAAAGCAAGAGTGGATGAAACTGGGAGATGCTGCAAAAATACAACTGTAAAAAGAACAACATACAAAGCTTTCCTAGGTCTTGAGTATATCTAAGATGAATGAGGCTTCAAAGTTAACTACAAAGTCAGATGTATTATCTGAAGTTGTTCTGACATGTTTCAAAGTACATGATTTTTTTAATATTAAAAAATAAATGTGACTGGAGCATTTAGAAACAACTCTAGTTTTGACTATTTTTGACCACCGGGTACGCCAGTAATGAATGTACAGCAAAATGACAAAACTCAAAATATAGGAATGTACTGAAAAAAAAAATCCCACATGAATCATGTAAAAGCCAAGGGTAGCATAATCTTCCTAGAGCCAAAACATGGGGGTTGGCAGGCACGTTAACTTCATAAATAATTGCACAACTGAGTGGTTTTGTTCTGTTTTTTAATTCTTGGAAATGACTGAAATCCACCCAGCTGAAACGTGCATGGTGAAAAGATCCCACCAATTCTTTAAACAAAGCAGCCCCTTCAAAAAATGGCGTTCTTTATAAAAGGCCTATCCTTTTCTTAACTTCACCAAGAACGGGTGATCAATAATATTTTATAACTCAGAAATATGATATTAACATAAAAAAGGTGGTTCAACTGATCTCTGGTCCCATCACCCAACAGAAACACAGCTCGTGTCCAGGTCTATCTCTCAGTTATTTTTACACTCAAAAGCAAGAGGCTGGTCCAGAACCTGCTGTTTCTTATGTCATTTTAAAAACAGTATAAGTTAATCAAAGGGGTAAAATAAAATGCACATGATATCAGAGCTAGCCTTTTAACATAGGATAACATAATCAAGAATTTGGTGTATTTATACAACAGAGACGATGAGAAAGTAACTCCAATACCCTCAGCTAAATAAATCCTATTTCTATGATACATTCTGTTAGCTTTCTTTTACCTAAGCACACATCCATCTCTCTCACACACGTGCCCCCAATGTATATTTTTGCATGTGTGTAAAAACACAGACATATACATGCACACACGTACTTTAATTCTATTTTTAAGTCACAGTGGGAATTCCTTAGTGAGGAGGGATAAAAAGTTCCTGAATAAGACACTGAGAACATCTAGATTTATTATTTTATCTATTTTACTTCCCAACTTACAGAATAAACTGTAATTAAAGAATTAAATCCATAGGAAATAAAAGAGGTCTTAAAAACTTAATTTACAAATTCCAGCTACAGTAGTTGGGAGTTTTACTTGATCTATGTATCTCTATTTACCCTGTTACTAAGCTTCTAGCCATCTTAAGTGTAAACCACAGATCATTTACTAAAGAAACATGATTCTCAACAGTTCTATGAGCAGTAATAAATGGTCTAAAGGTGTTCTACGTTTTGAGGCCCCAGGATATCCTTTTATATATCTGCAAGGTAGCAAAGGATAGCTATACACCTTGACACGGCAGAGATCCAGTGTAAAAAGGTGCTTCACTAGTTTGTTTTGTTAAAAAAAAAAAAAAAGCTCATATATAATTTTTTAGCTATTAAACACATAGGCAACATAATTCATTACACTCAATACAGCTTTAGTATAAAACTTATAATTTATGAGGTGATGTTAATAGCATAAATTAATATACCTTTTCTCTTAAAATCTACAATAAGTATTCTGAAAGCTCGTTGGGGAAGGACATTTTTAAATAAAAGTTTTAAAGCTGTGCGTGGTGGGAAAGGATTCTGTATGCTGAGGCTGAGATGAGAGCCTGAAGGAGAAGGAAGAGTCCCATGCAAGACACCGTGGGCTACAAAACCAAATGTTTTCTCTTTCTTGCGCTCTCTTCAATAATGAGTCACCTTTAGTTTCTTTGAAAACTATTTTTCTTATTTTAAAAACTGCCCTAATTTCCACAAGGAATCCCTGAGACATACTCAACACTATACAGTGAAAAGAACTATCACTGTTGAGAGGAACTGATTCAACCCCAAGCAGATGATGACGACGTCACCCAAGTACCAAACGCCCCATCCCTTCCTTCCACACTCATCACCGGCTGGAGCCAACTGTACCTTACCGATGCAGGGCGGTGTCACCTCAGGGCAAATCAGTCTATTCCACAAGTAAAAGCAAGGGTGACATTGAACTGCATTGGAGCCTTCTGCACTGCAGGTTGAAATTTTTTCCAAGGGGAACTTTGGGTGCACACAGAGCTTACTTCAGTGGTCCCCAGCTTAAAAAAACAAACCAAAACCAAGTGAAAGAAGGGGATTCTATGAGTCTTGGGCCAGGAGCAGTACAGATCCCACGGGCGTGTGACACTTCAGGGCTGGGGGTGAGCTGTGCAAGCGGGCAGAAGGGAGGAAGAAGGAAAGCTGTGCTGTCCTGCATAGAGCTGCTAAGGGTTAGACAGGTTTTTCTCTTCCAAGAGGGTTTCTCAGACTGAACTTTAGGTCACAAAAACCCTGCCATTCAAAGTAGCCAAACATTCCCAAGGTTTGGGAACCTGGGGTAAAAAAAAGGTCATTCCAAATTTGCTCTCTCTCTGAAATGCCGTTTCCTTTTCTTGGCTCTGTATCACAGTGCAGAGAGAGGAAAGCTAAGAAAAAAAAATAAGAGCTGGAGTGAAAAGAGAATTTTAGCTACTTAGAAATAAGGCTGTTTGACCCACCGCTTTTGCATTCATGACACTGGTTATTCAGGAGAGACGTAATTATTCATTTATGTTTTACGTTTTCTTTCCTAACTCACTGCTCAGAAGAAAATGCTTAATAGAATACCCAAATATGTTCTTCGCTGATATTTTATTACACATCTTCTGAAAGACAGTATTTAAAAAATGTTACTTGAATCTACTAAACATGGATTAGGGAGTCCCTCCAGAACATGATATTGGAAAGCTTATAAAGTTCAAGATGTTCGGAAGTTGTTACACTGTTTTACTTTTCTATAGAATGCCCATGAAAATCCAGTTGTTTTCAATGTACTGATAGGAGAAAAAAAAATCTATGTTCTATCACATATACGTTCCCACCCCCAACCCCATCCTCAAGAAATATATTTCTCATCAGGAAAAAAAAAATCCTTGGAGCGATATAGGTGTCCTTGATGAAAGATTCGGTACAACTACATTTTTCTTTCAGGGAATCCTTTAAATTGCCTCATTGAACTGCAGAGTTCCATTTACCATTTAAAAGACCATTATATTATTCCATATATACCAAATGAAAAACAGAATTTAATAGAATGTGAAAAGAAGGCTAAAAAGAAAGAGGACAAAGAAACTGGAAACTAGAGAGAATTTAAACGAATTGCAAACCTATTAGCTTGAGTTTAGTGTTACTAGCATCCTCCTGTTTTGGCATTACCGATCCACAGCCACCTTTGGAACTAACTTGGACAAAAGGCCTCCCACAAGTGTTGATGAAACCCACCGCACATCACCTCCACCCCCGTGATGCAGGTAAGTATCAGGGGGCTTACAGGATGGGTACGACCCAACATAGGCTCACGTTCTAGGGCCAAATGACAAAAGTCCCATGGTACAGGGCAACAGAAATGGTAAAATTTTTCATGTAAAAGGAAAATGGTACGGCTAGGGCAGCTGCGTGGGTCCCGGAGAGCATTTCCTTCCAAGTCAAAGAACTGTCTTAGCCTCTGTGGACTGTGACTGGGGACTGAGAATTAGCTCTGATAAGGAAAAGCTTTAGTGTTAGTCACAGAAAACGATGATTCTTAACTTGCAGTTGAGAGCTTGGGCTTATTTAAAAAATAAATCCTATAAATAATTATTTGGCCAAGATAAAGTATTAGCTTTCTTTAGCCTTAAACCGCTCAAGACAGTAACTACCATTTTAAGGAAAAGAAGACAAAATTTTCCAACTTTATCTCCATACCTACTATTTGCTTCTCATTAAATGATACTCTTTTCGTGGAGGGACACTGGACAGCCCACACTGCCTGCCAGCAAGAAATCGCTCAGGAAGTCATTTATGAAGCAGTTCTATCTCACATGGTAGGTCACTAGAGAAAATAATCCTTTACCATATAAGCTATGCGGTGATAATCAGAAAATTTTTTCCATTGCATAGTCTGTCACTTGGTGGGTTAAGTGTAATTGCTATTTACTATTGTGAATGGTTTACTAACTACGTAATCTACCCAGATGTGCAAATTGCTAGGCCATTTGTACAGAGGAAAAACAATGTCTTCAGTACTTTAATTAAAGTAATATAAACAATTATATAGAGAGTATAAAGGAGAAAAACACATCTTTCCTTTGGATGCTATAGATTACAGCCAGTGAATATTACACATTAGAATGGAATTCAGATTCTCAGAGCACAGAATGTATCCATTAACTGCAGCAACTTTGTAAATTAAATCACATTAACACTTTCTAACTGGCCTTTATAAATGGTCCCAACGAACTGCAGAAACAGAGTGAACCTTCTTTGCCACTATTTCTCATGAGTTTTAACACTAGAATGAGAGCCGGTATCCACCTAATTCGATAGAACCTTACATAAAATTTGTTTTTGATTCCAGTATTGCCTTGATATAGCGTAAGCGATATTTTAAAAGACACTAATTTTCATTATTTCTGGAGTAAAAAACACTTCATTCCTTTCTTTATACCTATGGATAGCAAACCTACTACTAAGAGACTGGAATTGCTCCAGTAGCTAAAAGAACAGCATAACGGATATCTCTGGGTTCACGGACGTTCTCCTCTCTTCCAAAAAGGGACTTCACAAGAAACAGCAAGAGCAAAGCAAACCGCAAATTCGGATATTTGTTTTGAAGCAGATGAAATGAGAAGAAAGACTTGTTTTTTGCTAATTCTGCAAACCTACACTGGTACTTCCTACCGGTGCCCTTTCTTTAGCTACCATCGTGGGCATCTACAAAAAAAAAAAAAATGAATTTACTCGAAGTTTTTGGTGTGAAGCTGTAACTGGCAACATTCCTGATCATTTTCATGCCTCCTTATCAGAAAGCAGAAAAGGGCTTTAAAATGCACAGAAAACAGAAAATTGCAAACAATAAAATGTGCAACTTACTGCAAACTCAGTTTTGATAACTGAAGAATTTTAAGCAGCTACCACGAGGGACAAATAGCCATAAAAGTTCAAATCAACATCCCATGACTTCCCCTTTGCTGTCAAAGAAGAACTGATAAGAAAGTCAATGTGTATATACCAATTTTTTTCCTCCATAAAAAAGAAAGTCAATGGGCTGCTCTGCGACAACCTTTAATTAGCACACAACAGAGATGAAACCGAATCACTGGGAGTGGACAGTCATCTAATGGGATGTGAAAAGTTTTAGCAAACTACATGACACCTTTGAGCAGAGGTAACTACTCATAATCATTTCATTACAGTACATTAAAATAAAAAAGCTTACTAACATAGGTTCACAGGTGAGAAATATTCAATTATCTGTCCTCACCATTCAGAATAGAAATTTATGGTGCTACCAAATATAATTTTGCTTTGTGACATAATTTTATAATTTAGAAATTTCTCAATCTGCAAAAAAGGCAAAGCTATTAAAAAATAAATCTTCCAATCAATTACCATGATTTAAAAAAAAACTAAATATATTACAAACATATTTTTGGCCCACAAAAAGAAACTTCAATAAATACAAAATAGGGCATATAATGATTTCATACAGTCATGTGACATTTCCCCCTCCATAATCTCAGGCACGTGGTATCTGCATAATGCCTGCTGGTCACCATCATTCCTTTAAAAAGCAGAGAAAGAAAAGCTTTCAAAAGAAGGGACTGGTTAGAATTAGCATGGCATAAAGAGAATACATATAGGAAGTAGGAAAATACATCCAAATCTTTACCTATCGAAAAGGAATTAGGATCAAATATTCCCTGACAAATGAATTATTATATCACATCATTAATAGATATGTTCTCTCTACTCATCTTTTAAAATATATATATGTAAATTAGACTAGACTCAGGTATAAATAGCCAATGGTATCTCAGGGGACAGTGAAACTTCTCAGCAAAAGCAGAGTACAGATGCCTTTAAAATCTGGTTCCACCCTTGGGTGGGGGATGGGGGAGCAGGGGAAAAGGCAGGTAAAAAGAAACCTCACGTATTCATTTCATAGTCACCAACTTACTAAACTATTCAATATGATTTTTAACCCTAAAATTCTGGTACTTTAAGAAAAAAAATTTCCTCAAACTCAAACCTAAGTACTTAAATTATTTTAAAAGTACCAAAGGGTGGGTAAAATTTGTCTCATTTCCATAATATGCCTTGAAAAGAACTTTAAAATGTATATCCTTCAGATATTACACATCACTTCACGACTGGTACATTGATTCTACAAGTGTCTTCAACATTTTACAAATCTTACCAAAGAATCACTACTGTAAACATGAAAAATTCAAAAGCAAAAGACGGATCAAGGAGTTCACAGATCCCATCTCGCCGAACCTATCTGACCTATCCTGCTTTCCACATCAAGATAGTTTCTTTAATTACATCTTGCGAATATATTCCATGGAAAGGGGATTCAGAAACAAATGCATGTCTTAAAAGGCAATAAAACCAACCACCAGACCTCAGAACTGCAGCAATCCTGCAGTCAATCCAGGTAAGCTTTTCACAACATCTCCTGGGCACTGACGTGAATTCAGCTTTTTGTGTGCTGGGCTAACCTAGCAGAAAAGGGTTGTGCTATTCACGCCAGCAGACCACCGCCCTCGCCATTCAGGAAACTCGGTTAACTCAGTGGGAAAGAATGACCAGCCTTATTAAGGGTTGTGAGATGTAGGGAAGGAGAAGAGTCTTCTACTCATTAGGGAGGAAAAAAAATAATAACAATGGGACAGCCGCTTCCTGCCCTGCACAAAAACACACGCGTGGGCGCACACATACACACAGGCAGTCAAAAGACCACATTTTTTTCTTTTTAATTGAACACGATCACAATTAGGAATGGAATCCTGGCCTCGTGTGGTGATTAGCAGTTGGTGCTAACTCAGAGCCTTGATTTGCCTCTCCACACCGTTTGCTGTCTCTTAACACAGGAACTCATTCTATCTAGACCCACCTATGTAAAGACCTGGTATTAGAATGGAAAGCGTTAGTCTGAATACTAGGAAATAGTAAAGGGCACTGGTAATCTGAGGTATCTTCCACTTCTAGGACTCGCTGCTAACAACCGATGCTCTCGGGTCACTGTGCTGAGCCGCTAAGGAGACCACCGGGGGAGAGGGGACCTGCCGCAAGGGGATGAGCACCAGTGCGAAGGAGCACACGTGAACACTGAGGCGAGGTCCAGCGCAGGCTGACTCGTTTAACTGGAAAAGGGCGTTCTCCTCTAGTCCCCATCTGTTGTTTTTAAAATTTTCTTTAGGAAAAGGGGGAAAGGGGTGAGAAAGAGGGAAAAAAAGATAGAAAACACCGGGTTCCCCACCTGCCTGCAAACACACAGACACGCTCAGTTAGGGGAGGTAAAGGGAGAAGATGCATTATTGGTACTTGTAGCTGTGGCACCTGTTACTGTGAAGCCTGTGGGAGGGGCTATAGAGCTGTGGCTGGGCTGCAGGTCCTTGGGAATGCCACTGTGAGAACTCAGCTGGTGGCCGAAGGCTGCGCTGAACTGCGGGAGTTGCTGCTTGGGAGAGGTGGAGGCCAGGAGTTCAGCAGAAGGCCCCATGCCACTGAAGCTGGTCTGCGGTAACCCCGGGAGCACGCTGGAGCTGCTGGGGGTCACGGTGGCGAAGGCAGGCTGTGTGGTCTCTGAGTTCGAAGTGGTGGGTGGCGTGGAGAGGGAAGTGGAGAGAAGGTGTCCGTCGGCGCCGAGAAGGTTGCTAAACGGAGAGGGATCTCCGAGGCTGACAGGGAGGCTGCCCCAGTGAGTCCTGGGGTTTACGACTCCTCCAAGGGGCACCTCAAGTTGGGCTGGGAGCAAGTGCTGCGCCATGATGGGCATCTCTGCTGAAAAGGTAGCTGCCATGTTATCACCAGAGTAAGATGTTGTGTGGGGAGAGGTGATATGGTCACTGTAGGGAGACGGCACGTGCTCGCTATCATAATGGCTTCCATGGGGCGAGGAGTGTGAATGATCACTGCTGTATTGCTGTCGTGAGGTGATTAGGTCGTCTGCCTTGCTCAGCAGCTGGGCAGGATGTGGCCTCTGGGAGGCATGGCTGCCATCATGAAGTCCATGAAACTGTCCTGGGAAGGCTCTCTCCCCAAGTGCACTCTGGCTGATCAGAGTGGCAGAAGTAAGGCCAACGTTGGCTGGGGCAGAGAACTGCCCCTGGATCTGCCCTGCCAGGGGTGTAGGTGGGTTAGACAAGGTAGCAGAACGGAGCAGGTTCTCGTCCAGCTCTAGACTAGAAAAATTGTCGTGGACTATGCGCCCATTCAACAGCTCCCCCAGGTCCGTGTTTACCTCTCGGCTCAAGGACTGAATTCCTGAAGCTCCAGTCCCTGTGGAGAACACCCCAATTCCTCTGTCTGACAACTCCTGGACGGGCACGCCGTCTGACTGGGTGAGCACCCCAATGGTACTCAGGCACTCGAGAGAAGTCACGGCCTGCAAGGCCCGTTCAAGTTCCTCGGCCTCTTCGGTGGTGGGGAGGAGGTCTCCGTTCTTTCCTGAGTAAACGAGAGCCATCAACAGTCAGCAGAGCATTCACTACCCCTGACCCCAGAAATCATCCGTAACGAGATCCTATGAAAAACTGAGTCCCCGCTGAAGAGGACCAGCCAAAGAACGGATTGGAAGGAAAGAGTGACACATTCATCTGCGGGACAGGTCTCAGGTGTCCGGCTGTCCTGGAGCCCGAATCACATCTTTAGTTCATTTACTCTCAAAGACCATCTTAACAGAGTGTTCAGTTCTTAGGGACTCATGGTTACCAACTTAAAACTCGTGGTGACTATTGTGGTGTTATGCTTTTACATTAAAGTCACTGAAACAGAAAACATACCCAGCAGTGCAGCTGTTGAGACCAGAGGCTGCTCAGGAGCCCCCGCCTACCCACCCTCGGGCAGCTGTGAAGCGTGGAACGCAGGAACTCAGAGGTACATTAGCCCAACACCAAGCTCCCTCCACAGGTTGCCGTTTCAAAGGCTTTTTCTGCGTTACTCTCTCTTTACCCCTCCCCTCCCATTCTTCACCCATTTCCAAAACATTTCCATACCACCGGAAGCCCACAGGCCTATACTGATTTCATTTCCCCTATAAAAAAAAACTATTGTTAGGAACTTGATTAATCACCACAAAAATACCTGGTTTTTCATGGTGAAAGACACATTCTAAGAGTATAAAGGATTTCCCCTGAAAGCACTAGAGAATTGATGGGATTAAACAAATTTGTTTTGGAAAAGCACACTCCAGTTGAAGTACAGTGTGGGGCATTAAAATGAGGACAAGTTCTGAAAGCCTTCAATAAAACTCAAGTTTAAAATGGCTTTGTTCAAAAATAAAGTAAAAAAAAAAAAAAACAAGCAAAAAAAAAAAAACTAAAGCAAAATTATTCATTTTAAAGGAACAAAGTTATAAACCTAGCCATCAAACCGACTGATCTACTATGCCTGTAAGATGGTTAAAAAGAAACAGCAGGTTCTTCACCTTCTAAAAAACGGTAAAACAGCTTTAGTATTTTATATTTTGCATCTACAGTGAAAGACATTACATATGAGGAGGAGCGCTTTTTTACACACTGCAAAAAAGCAATTTCCCCTGTTACGAGACTCAACTTTACAAACCAGTCTTGGCTTAAAATATTGACCATACCTTCAAAAAAATCAAAATCTTGTAGGTCATCAGGCAGCCGCGGCAGGACGTCTGAGAAGTCCTCCTGGTTCAATTCCAAGTCGTGTGGAATGTCAGTGATCTCATTGGCAATGTCATCCGGTAACTCATCAGCACTCAGCTCTGGCGTGGACGGGCTCCTGGGGAAGAGACACGGTTGGCCCCACTGCCCGCTTTGCACCTTCCCGCCACCTTCACACCCAGACAGGTGTGTTCAAACGCAAACACAGAAAATCCGAACTCAAGGTGTCTCCTCCCCTACTTTAAGAGAAGGAAACTTGAAAACAAAACGACAGACCTCATCACGTGCTGTCACTATTTCCGCAACGTCTACCCATGTATTAAGAGAAGACAAATATTCTGAGATAATTTTACTGCAAATTACTAAAATGAATTACAGTTGGGTATATCAAGTGTGTCTTAGTAGAATTTAAAATCTGGTCAAAATTGTAATTAAAAAAAAATAAAACAGATCACACTGAAATGTTGAGCTAAAACAGAAGCCTCATTCGTATGGTCAAAATGCTTACCCCTGCCAAAATTAACAATGCATCAGATTTCTGATGGAATAGTTCTGTTGAAACATATATGGAATTTCTGTTGAAACAGAAAAATCTGAGAGTAGACAATTAAATTCTCAATTTCAGCATCTGCTCCCGTGGTTAGAATCAAACGTTTCAGATCTAAGCCTGTCAGATATTTGGTAAAAACTGTACTGAACATCACAAACTCTGGACTGACACACCGAATTGGCTGCTGGAGCCGACCTCCACCACTAGAAGAGTAAATGAGGCCAGCCAGGTATTCTGAGAACAGTCGGAACACGTAAAAGAAACAAACTCTGGTGCTGCCACTGACCGGATCTGAGAGGCCTCCACTGGCAGTGAGACGCTGGCGGGCATGCTGAGGTTCCCTTGGGGCACTGCAGGGGGAATGGGTTTTTGGGGTCGACGAGGCCCACGCCTTCTCTTCTTCTTATGTTTTTTGGTAAGTGCAGGAGGCTTGGTTTTTTTCCTGGGTTTCCTCTGCTGCTGGTGCTGAACTTTGCGGGAGCTATCTCCTCTCAAGAAATTATCCTTTGGAATGAATAAATGGGTCTTATTTATTTATTTATTTATTTACTTAATATATTTGCTTTTTAGGGCTGCACGCACGGCATATGGAAGTTCCCAGGCTAGGGGTCGGAGCTACAGCTGCGAGCCTACACCACAGCCACACGGGATCCGAGCTGCGTCTGTGACCTACACCACAGCTCAAGGCAATGCCAGATCCTTAACCCACTGAGCGAGGCCAGGGATCGAACCCGCATCCTTGTGGATACTAGTCAGACTCATTTCCGCTGCACCACAACGTGGACTCCAATAAATGAGCATTTTTAAGCTGAGATTATTTGGGAAAAACCTAATGCTATCTGAAAATAATACTCCTATCTCAATATTCTATATAGTACTGAAAACAATGTAAAACAATAATTAAATGAATATAAATTCATTTCAAAATTTAACTCAGAGAAAGACAAATACCATATGATTCACTTATATGTGGAGTCTAAAATATGGCACAAATGAACCTATCTACAGAATAGTAATGGACTCACAGACATAGAGAACAGACTTGTGGTTGCTAAGGGGGAGGGAGAGGAAGTGGGGCAGACGGGGAGTTTGGGGTTAGTAAATGCAAACTATTACATTTAAAATGCATAAGCAATGAGGTTCTACTGTACAGCACAGGGAACTATATCCAAACTCTTAGAAGAGAACATGATGGAGGACAGTACGAGAAAAAGAATGTATATATATGTATGGCTCACCACGCTGTAGAGCAGAAATCGGTACAACACTGTAATTCAACTATACTTTAATAAAACATTTTAATTCAAATCAATTCGGTATATACATACAGGTCATACCACATTTATAGGCATTGTGACAGGTGCTGTAGTGTAAAAAATTAAATAAAATTTGATTTGAGGTCTCAAAGAACTTACTTAGTCTCTCAGGGGGGCATGAGGGTGGGACTGTAACTACAAGTATACACAAATACAGTAAAAGAAACTGGGCAATAATTATATAAATACCTTTTAAGGGTACACAAAAGGAAAATCCTCTATTTTTAGGTAGGTGGGATTCAAGGACAAACAGGATTTTAGGCTGTTGGGGTAAGGGGGACGATCACCTTAGGCTAAAGGAAATGACACAAAGAATACGAAAAGTACCTCAAGTAACTGGGTGTGACTATTGTTTAGGGCATAATGGAAGATAAAATACAAGAGCAAGCTGGCCATAAAGAAGTTTGGGACTGGATCACGTACGACTCTGAATACCCTGTTTCGGATATAAACTTTATTTTATTGGCAATGGGGAATGATTTCTGATGAGAGGAGTGCATGTATCAAAAGGATTAACTACCGGGAGTTCCCGTCATGGCGCAGGGCTTAACGAATCCGACTAGGAACCATGAGGTTGCGGGTTCGATCCCTGGCCTTGCTCAGTGGGTTAAGGATCCGGCGTTGCCATGAGCTGTGGTGTAGGCTGCAGATGCGGCTCGGATCCCGCGTTGCTGTGGCTGTGGCGTAGGCCGGTGGCTACAGCTCCGATTAGACCCCTAGCCTGCGAACCTCCACATGCTGCGGGTGCTGCCCTAAAATGACAAAAAAAAAGGCAAAAAAAAAAAAAAGGATTAACTTCCCTGGTAGCGAGGAGAGGCGAGGCAACAGTTCCCCTCAGAAGGCTATTCCAACAGTCGATACAAGACACACAGCTGAGGGCAAACAGAGCAGGGATGGAGACCAAAGGGTCTGCTGAAAGGGAATTCTCCAGAACTGCCATCTCCTCGGATGTGGTGAGGATAAGTG
This sequence comes from Catagonus wagneri, assembly GCA_004024745.2. Lineage (NCBI taxonomy): Eukaryota > Metazoa > Chordata > Mammalia > Artiodactyla > Tayassuidae > Catagonus > Catagonus wagneri. Next base: position 7,784,269 of record PVHT020000144.1, read on the forward strand.
GGATAGAGAACTCTCAAATGTTTCTAGGGTCTCTAGGTGAGGTGACTATTAGATGATGATGTCATCAGGTGGGAGAGAGAACAGAGCAGACAGGTTGCAGAAGGAAAGCTAAGGAATTCAAGTTAGGCTGGCACGTCAAGGTGTTAAGACGTTCAGGGAGGCAGGAGAAAACTGAATCCAGTGTAAAGACAGGGATGGAGATATAGACTTGGAAATTGTGACACAGTACAAGTCCTTCAAGAAATTTACGTGGGCTGAGAGACAAGGTAGAGAGAGAAGACAGTGGGGACCCAGCTTTATAAGTCTGCTGCAATTAAGTGAGGAGGCAAAGAAGAATCCGGAAGGAAGAACAAGAAAGTTAACAATATAACTACCTTTCTTCAGCTAGTACACTTAAATCTGAATATAGATTTCATCAATTCTCAGATGCATATTTTAATATCTCTGCAATTGGGGAGCATTTTACAGTAACAACATCTTATTAGTGCTGTCAGCCAAGAGATTTCAGTTGGCATTGCCTACACGTGCTCAAAACTGGTCATAGCTCTTTGTACCATCATTATTTAAATTGAGGTACATGCACTACTGGAGTTCCCGTTATGGCTTAGCAGTAATGAACCCAACTAGTATCCATGAGGATATGAGTTCGATCCCTGGCCTCGCTCAGTGGGTTAAAGATCTGGTATTGCCACAGGCTGTGGTACAGGTCGCAGATGCAGCTCGAATCTGACATTGCTGTGGCTGTTGGAGTAGGACGGCAGCTGCAGCTCCAATTCGACCCCTAGCCTGGGAACTTCCGTATGCGTTCATGTGGCCCTAAAATGCATACAAAAAAAAAAAAGGTGTGTGCACTATTATTTTTATATACAGAGGAGCAACTGTTGTGTATGCAGAAAGGCACAAAAAGCAGCAGAGTAGAAAACTGTTATAAGTGAAGCAAATATTCATTATTGAAGAACTGACCACAATCCCCCCCCTGCTTTTTTTGCAAAGTAACAATCAATTGAGAAGGAAAAAAAAAAATCACAAAGTGGACGAAGCTGTGTTAGATGTATATAAAAAATACTGCCTTTCACACATAAAGAATTAGGTGAAACCAAGAGTGATATTGAAGATAAAAATATCTATGCCTAAGTCTAAGGAAGCTACTTTGATAAGAATAAAAGAAAAATTGCAAGTGATAAATGCACCATGCAGTATTTTTTCTTCCTTGCTGGTTTTTACAACTGATTTCACCTTTGAGTTGATGAATTTGGTAATAACTCTTATAACCAAATACATCAAAAATCTGAAGACTGGAGTTCCCGGCACAGCTGAAAAGAACCAGACTAGGAACCATGAGGTTGTGGTTTCGATCCCTGGCCTCGCTCAGTGGGTTAAGGATATGGCAATGCCGTGAGCTGTGGTGTAGGTTGCAGATACTGTTCAGATCTGACGTTGCTGTGGCTCAGGCGTAGGCCAGCAGCAAGAGCTCCGATTAGACCCCTAGCCTGGGAACTTCCATATGCCACAGGTGTGGCCCTAAAAAAAAAAAAAGACAAAAAAAAATCTGAAGAATAATAGCATCACTAGCATCAAAAAAACTTCAAACTAAGAAAGAATAAAACTAAACATAAACTCAGGAAATCTAAGAGAAGTATAATCCCAGCTGAATACTTGAATCCAAACACAATTACGGACTCAAAAGTCACAAATGCACAAATTCAGAAAACAACAAAAAGGAAGTTGCTTCTCAGCCTCTGTAGTTCTTTTTGGTCCAACAGCTGAGGTCTGCTTTCATCATGCCCACTATGTAACAATAAATAGCGAATAAGCAGCTACTAGTACCCACATGCTGGCATCCATTCCAGTATTTCCCCCTAGAACCAGTGTGGGTCTCAGGCAAGAGGAAGTTAGAGTTCTAGCCAAGAATATTCAAGTCCAGGAGTTCCCTGGTGGCCTAGTGGTTAAGGATTTGGCACTGGGTTTGATCCCTGGCCTGGGAACTTCTGCATGCCGTGGACATGGCCAAAAAAAAAAAAAAAAAAGCCAACACACAAGTCCTACCGGTGCTGATTCTAGACTTGTGTCTTACTTTTCCTAGGCTTATGTTGCGTAGCCAGGCAACATTTTAGGTAACGTGCCAGGTCCTCTACCCAGAGCTGCCCGTGGCGGAGGCCCTGCCCAGCAATTAGTATTCCCTCACTCGGCTCCTCCAGAGAGCCAGAACACTTGCGTCCCAGAGGCCTTCCTACAGCCAACTGTTCATTTACTAAACTATTCACAAATACAGCTCACTCCCCGCATTGCCTCACTGTCCCATTCCACTTCTATGTCAGGGCAATGCATTTAGTAACTTACCATCTGCTGAATGGTCTCATACCAGTTGAATACATGTTCTGTCTGCCAGCTTGGACTTCCTGCAGCTTGAGCCTCTTCGATCAATGCCTGTCCTACCCTGTGGCCAAGTCTGGTTCAGAACCTCAGCCCTGACCTCTAGCCCACAAGCTATGCGACTAACTCATCATTTATTCAACAATTACCTATGGCGCATCTTTGCTCTAAGCACTGAGGATATGGCAATGAACAAAAAAATATTCGTCTTTGTGAAATTTACATTCTAGTAGGGGGATACAGACAACAAATAAACTGATTAACTTAAGAAACTTTAGACAGATATAAGTACTAGGGAGAAAAATAAGGTAGAGTATGAGGATAAAAAGTGGCAGGGTAGAGGGGAGGTGAAAGACTTCTTTGATGCAAGAGCAAGGAGGCCAAAGTTGCTGGAGCTCTGGAAGTGAGGAGAGCGTATAGGATGAAGCTGGAGAGGTTGCAAGGGCCAGATCAGGAAGTGCGTCATAGCCCATGATAAGAATTCTGGATTGGATTCCAGATGTGATGGGAAGCCACTGGAAGGTATTACTCTGGGAACTAAAATGTGCAAATGTACATTCTAAAAGGCCTGCTTCTAGGGAGTTCTCTGGTGGGACAGCAGGCTAAGGATCTAGCATTGTCATTGCAAGGGCTTGGGTCACTACCGTGGCTAGGGTTTGATCCCTGGCCCGGGAACTTCCACATCATGTGGGCAGGGCCCAAAAAATAAAAAAATAAAAGACTGCTCTAAAGGTTATATTATATGTAATATAATCACATACTAGATGATTCTAGTCACAAGACATTCTGAAAAATGCACAATTATAGGGACAGAAACAGATCAGTGGGGATAGAAAAGGGATGACTACAAAGGGGTGGCACCAGAGAATTCTGGGGGGAGGGTGATGGGACTGTTCTATTACCTTGATTTTGGTGGCGGTTAAACGACTGTACACACTGTCAAAACTCAGAGAACCACAGACCAAAAAGAGTAAACTCTACTACATAAAATTTTTAAATTCAAAGACAGTGGGACCCACACACAGTCTCCTCTGGCTGCTATGTGGGCAATACGTGTGGGTGCAGGGGGCATGGCAGGAAGAAGAGGGACCGAGGAGGAGACTATACAATAGTGCAGGCAAAGCTGCTGAGAGCCAAGGATAGGGTGCTACCAGTGGAGGTGGTAAAATGTGTGAACTCAAAATACGTTTGAAAGTAGAGCCATGATATTTGCAGTTTTTGTCACCCAGTGTTAATCTCTTACCGGGGGACTCAGCTGAAAAGAATTATTTTCACTTTCTTTAAAAGAAATTGTTATACTAATCGACAACTCATTAAATCAATAAAGCAGATCCCGAAGCACAGCCTCCAACATTTTCCTAGTCTTATTAGAAGTATTCATGAATGGTATAATTTAATGTCAAAATTTACAACCAGGATCATTTATGTCAGTGGTTTGAAAACTGCAGTGCTTGCATTACCAAGGGTCCGTGAAGTCATCAATGAAGGTCCACAAAAGTGGTTCAAAAAACATACAGAAGTCATTCCTTAACCATAAGACAGCCTCAATAAGCTAACAAGAATACATACACATGCACACACATATATGTCTTTTTAGGGCCACACCCACAAAATATGGAAGACTAGAGGTCAAGTTGGAGCTGCAGCTGCCAGCCTACACCACAGCCACAGCAACACCAGATCTGAGCCACATCTATGACCTACACCACAGCTCACAGCAACACCAGATCTTTTTTCTTTTTTTAAAAAACTTTTTAGGGCCACACTCACAGCATATGGAGGTTTCCAGGCTAGAGGTCTAATCGGAGCTACAGCAGCAGGCCTACGCCACAGCAACACCAGAGCCAAGCCATGTCTGAGACCTACACCATAGCTCACAGCCAGATCCTTAACCCACCTAGCAAGGCCAGGGATCAAACCCACAACCTCATGGTTCCTAGTCAGATTCATTTCTGCTGTGCCACGTCGGGAACTCCACAACACCAGATCCCTAACCCACTGAGCAAAGCCAGGGATCCAGTCAGCATCCTCATGGATACTAGTCAGATTCCTTACTGCTAAGCCACAAGAGGAACTCCCAAGAATGTCTGTATTTTAAATGTTTTTACATTAAGACGGAAAAGTAACCATTCAACATTTATACATGTAGCTTAGAATACAACTGTTCAAAATATATGGTTCATAAAATAAATTCTAAAAACAAAAGGAGTTCCCACTGTGGCTCAGTGGAAACAAATCTGACCAGCATCCAAGTGGATGCAAGTTTGATCTCTGGCCTTGTTCAGCTGGTTAAGGATCTGGCGTTGCCGTGAGCTGTGCTGTGGGTTGCAGATGCAGCTTGGATCCTGCGTTGCTGTGGTGCAGGCCGGCAGCTATAGCTCCAATTTGACCCCTAACTCAGGAACCTTCATATGCTAAGAGTGTGGCCTTAAAAAAAAGAAAAAAAAAGAGGTTCTTGAAGAAGAGGCCATACATACATGGCAACTGTGGTCTAGAAAGGATGGGCCATTAGTTCTTGTTATCCATTCAGCTAGTGGCAATGTAAGGACCACAGCCTGGTCCACGGCCACTCAGTTATCAGGATGTACCCCCACAAACTGAAACATGCTTACAGAAGGGAAAGAGTTGTCTTAATCTTTTAGAACACAAGGTAATTAGCACAATACTTTGTAAAGAGCAGACGAACTCAATAACCGTCTGATGGGTGAAATGCATTTATTTTAAGCGACTGTATAATTGAGACAGCTCACTAATTCATACTTGCCTCTCCTCCAAATTATTCTGAATTACTCAGGCTTAAGATACATTAACAAAAGCGATAATTAGGTTCAACAGAATTAAGGTTTTGATTTTGGCTGAAATGTCATCAAATATCCAAGACAATCACAGAATTGTATATAAAAAAGCAAAAACCTAGAGAAATGGGAGTCTTGGGAAATCTATCTATGTATAAGAAAATGTAACTTAAGGAAAAGAGTCATATAGGAGAGGTATAGATAAAAAAAAAAAAGACTGTATCTAAGTAACTACTGCATACTTCCTAGAATTTTTTTTTTCAAACGAGGGTATAAAATTAATTCAGTGGTTATAACCAGAATTTTTTTTTTTTTTGGTGAAAACAGCATAGTCTATAAAATACTAGGTACTAATAAAGTTATTGTTTCATAAAATTTGTTTCAGTGATTTACATACATACATAGTGTGTACCATTACAAAATATTTCCTGCTGTGGACAGCTATTAAAACTTTGGAAACCTCCGTTGCAGAAAATAAAATATGAACTTACCATTTTTTTGGCATGTTCTTCACACAGAGGCGTCTGGTGTGTAATGTCAAAAACGGGCACAGAACACTGCTGTCCATCTGCAAACTTGGCCGTGCAACTTGAGAAGAGTTGCTGAGAGCGGTTCAAGAGGATATCTGTTTTTTTTTTTTAAGTTAGGAATAAAATACACTGAAGCAGCACTTATTTTTTCAATTTCCATATAAAAGTTGCTTCTTCCCTTACTTATACTTAGTAAGTATACACTTTATTAACTATAAAAGCTGAAGAACCAACCTGAATACCAGTACAGGAAAATTACAACTGCTAAATTTATCATCTTCATTTATCAGAAGATACTTCTAAAGGAGTCTCTTTTGCTAACAGCTTCCTAACATGAGTTTCCCCTTATGGCCGTTCTGATTTCTGTTAGTAGGGTCATTTCCTTCTTAACACACTAACTGCTGAAAGTTCTACTATAATGATAATGTTTAAAAAAAAAAAGCAACAACAATCTTTTAAGGAGAATTTCTGCCTATGATACTCATCAAGAGTAAGTATTTAAAAATAAAACTACCAAAAACTCATCTACCTAATTTTGGATCCTTCATTTCACATTTTCAACACCAAACTCAAACTTCCAACTTATGAAAAATCACTTTTAAATCAAAACTGTACAATTAAAACTGGAATGTCAGCTTGACATTCCAAAATTAAAATAATCAATATTTTAAAAATAATTTAAAATATTGATAATTTAAAATATTTAAAATAATTTAAAATATTCTTAAAAATAAACAATACTTTTTAAGTATCCATAATTTTAGCCACTAACTACATTTACACAAATTTACTTTATATCTATTAAGGAAATACTATTCATTTTTCCTTTTTTTTTTTTCTTTTGCTTTTTAGGGCCACACTCGCAGCATGTGCAGATTCTCAGGCTAGGGGTCGAATTGGAGCTACAGCTGCCGGCCTACACCAGAGCCACAGCAACGCAGGATCTGAGCCGCGTCTGCAACCTACACCACAGCTCACGGCAACACCGGATCGTTAACCCACTGAGCAAGGCCAGGGATGGAACCTGCAACTTCATGGTTCCTAGTTGGATTCGTTAACCACTGAGCCACGACAGGAATTTATTTTGAGATGATTCTTGAATAAAGAATCACAATGGCAGTTCCCATCATGGCTCAGTGGTTAATGAATCTGACTAGTATCCACGAGGACGAGGGTTCGATCCAGGCCTTGCTCAATGGGTTAAGGATCTGGGGTTGCTGTGAGCTGTGGTGTAGGTCACAGACGTGGCTTGGATCCCGAGTTGCTGTGGCTGTGGCATAGGCTGGCGGCTACAGCTCCGATTGGACTCCTAGCCTGGAAACCTCCACATGCCGCAGGTTTGGCCCTAAAAAAAGACAAAAAAAATTCACAGTGATACAAGCAGAAAAAAATTCAGAGGCCATCACTGAACATCAGAAGTTATATAAAAATTATTTTAAATATTAAATATTTATGACTTCAAAATTCACTCAAACTTGGCCTGAGAATGAAATACATCTTCCGAAGGAGTCAGTACTTTCTAATGCACACCTGACATAGTTAAAAGGATACGCTGGAAACAGTGTCTGGTGAATGGAAGGGCTTTGTTGGTGCACTGTTCGCCCCTCACGGTCCCACTGCATGCTGCTGGCTCCACCTCCTTCAACTTGGTCCGGCTTAGGCTAAGGAACGAAAAACACAAAGTTAATTTTTAAAAAATGCCTTAAGAACCAGGGCAATTATTCAAAATAATGTTACTACTCTGTAACACCCGCATTTTAACTATCCACACTTATTAATTAAAACGCGGACATGAGTTACCACTACCAGTTTCAATACTTTCCCAGTCTACTGACAAAACAAATAATGACATTATAATTGGCCTCAACTGTGTTTCTGTTTGCTTGCTTGTTTAAATAATATTTTGGTTCCTTTTACTTCACAAAGGGCAATAGAGAATAGTGATGAAGACCGTAAGACTAGGTTAAACAGACCTGGTTCTGAATCTTGGCTCTACCTCCTACTAGCTTAGCTGTGTAACCTTGGACACGTTACTTAGCCTTGCTTAAGACTCAACCTCCTTACCTGGAAAGTGGAGGTAAGAGTACCTTTAGGGAGTTCCTGTCGTGGCTCAGTGGTTAACAAATCCTACTAGGAACCATGAGGTTGCGGGTTCGATCCCTGGCCTCGCTCAGTGGGTTAAGGATCTGGCGTTGCCGTGAGCTGTGGTATAGGTCACAGATGGGGCTCGGATCCAGCGTTGCTGTGGCTGTGGCCTCGGCTGGAGGCTATAGCTCCTGTTAGACCCCTAGACTGGGAACCTCCATATGCCTAGAGTGCAGCCCTGAAAAGACAAAAAGACATTTAAAAAAAAAAAAAAGGGGAGAGAGAGTACCTTTAGCTAACAGGTGAGTACCAAAAGACATAACACACCTAAAACACCACATACAGTATACAGTATGGTACGCAGTAAAGAGTCAATGGTTGTTAGTCACTGCTATCACTATCATCATCATTAGATTTGGCCCGTGTCAAGCTGCTAAACAATACATCTGCGAAAAACTTAATCTAAATGAGATACTAATATACAGAAATGGCCGATTTGCTCTCAGCTTCCAAAATGCACTCCCTTTGGACATTTTTATTTCTTAAACTTTCTATTATATGTGCAAAGCTATCTTTTATTAAATGTTATCTCCACTTTGTACATTTAAAATTTTAATCTTATTTTAAAAACTGATGAATAGGCAATGCATTCACATGGTTCCAAAACTACCACAGAACAGAAAGCTACACAGTGAAGAATCACCTTTCCACCTTCATCTCAATTTACAGTTCCCACCCCCTCTAGAAGTATTCATTTTATTAGTTTGTGGATCCTTCCAAAGTTTTATACAAACATAAAAAAATTTCTACACAAACAATAGTAAAATTCTTAGAAGTACAAAAATTATGCTTTGTGATTCTATAAAGCATCACAAACTATCAGGCCTTTACATATGCCTGAGTATGGAAAAAGAACACACTGCCACAAGTGAGGCATCAAAAATAAAAAAAAAGCTTTTGAATTGTTTATTTCTACTATCTTTCTAAGGATTTAAGTGGAATGAGGTCATACAGCCCCGAAATTACACATATGAATTTACTACACAAAATCTAAATAAAAGAATATTTCTTTCCTTTCTTTCCTTTTTTTTTGTCTTTTTAGGGCTGCACCGGAAGCATAGGAAAGTTCCCAGGCTAGGAGCTGAATCAGAGCCACAGCTGCCGGCCTATGCCACAGCCACAGCAATGCAGGATGCAAGCTGTGTCTGTGACCTACACCACAGCTCACCACAAAGCTGGATCCTGACCCACTGACCGAGGCCAGGGATCAAATCCGAGTCCTCATGGATACTAGCTGGGTTTGTTACCACTGAGCCACAACGGGAACTCCAACTATTCCTATTATAATAGTAACTTTCATATAAACAGTGAATGCAAATAGGTATTGCCAGGGGCTGCCACAGAAGTTGCTTTAATGAACAGTTCTGCAAGATGTATCAGGATCACAAGAGTGAGGAAGCAGGTCACTAACTTTAGCCCTGTAAAGAAAATATACAATTTCCAAAAAATGAAACTTTTATTATTTTGGTAGCTAAGCCCAATTTCTCTCGGTCCAGATTTAAATAGAAAGTAGCCTCCTTTTTTGAATGGGTAATTTGCGCTGAACACTTTAATAATCTGCCCACCCATCCCAGTGTATACACATTCCATCACACTTTCTTTACTCTAAATGTCCACATAAACCAATGGGGGGAGTTCGCATTGTGGCTCAGCGGTTAACAAACCTGACTAGTATCCATGAGGACTCGGGTTCGATCCCTGGCCTCATTCAGTGGATTAAGAATCCGGTGTTGCCATGAGCTGTGGTGTAGGTCACAGACACAGCTTGGATCCTGCATTGCTGTGGCTGTGGTATAGGCCGGCAGCTCCAGCTCTGATTCGAGCCCTAGCCTGGGAACTTCCATATGCCTCGGATGCAGCCCTATTAAAAGACCAAAAAAAAAAAAAAAAAGTAAACCACTGGTTACATTTTTTAAATAACCGACATAGTCCAATTCACCAATCTGTCTCTTAAAATTAACCCAAAGTCAGATTTTTCAATATCATCATGGATAATTAAGGTAAAATCCCTACTGTGATGATAATCCAAATAATTCCAACAAAACAAAGGTTTCGATCTTGCTAATATGACAACATCTATCCACTACAACGCCCAACGCCCACTGAATTTCTACTATCTTCTCAAAAAATAGAGAAGACAGGAATTCCCGTTGTGGCTCAGTGGTTAACGAATCCAACTAAGAACCATGAGGTTGCAGGTTCGATCCCTGGCCTTCCTCAGGGGGATACGGATCCGGCGTTGCCGTGAGCTGTGGTATAGGTCACAGATGGGGCTCGGATCCCGCGTTGCTGTGGCTGTGGTGAAGGCCAGCGGCTACAGCTCCGCTTAGACCCCTAGCCTGGGAACCTCCATATGCCGCGGGTGCGGCCCTAGATAAGGCATAAAGACCAAAAAAAAAAAAAAAAATTAAAAAAAAATATAGAAGACAGACTGAAGTTAGTCCTTGGACACAGGGGGCTGTGGGGCTCTGACCTGGTTCGACTGCATGCAGCTCTCTGCAGTTCTTGGATCAACTGGCCAGTACATTCTGGTTCTCTACTGGCTGCCTGCAGCAAGGCCTTCCTAAACGTGTGCCGGCATTTCTTTTGACGAGATTCTGCCCGCTCCAGGCGGCAGAGGTGCTTGTATTTCTGCTGAAAGTAAGTGCAAAGTTGGGTCACCCTGGAGCTCCTACTCTCCGTATCATCGTCATCCGACCTGGAAAGTGCAGTGAGAGAAGCGAAAAACTTGATTACACGTGAGGGAATGGAAGGGTGAGGAAGCGTGGCTGTGTGCACAGGGCTGAAACTTGTGGCACGGTGAGTACACACTTAACAAACTAGAAGAAGGGAATTTCAGCAGAGCAGTTGAAAATAAGTACGATGTTTTCATAGTAAATGAGGCAGTAGAGACAACCCAATGTTCTAAGAAGCTTGAACTTCTTAGTTTGTCATAATTAGATTCTCAGTGCATCGGTGTCTCCTAAACGTTAAGTGACCAAGGATTCTTGGGAAGAAAATTTCTGACTTACTAAATCTTTACTCATGACGGTTATGAGGAAACTCAGCATAATTTCATCAAGGACAGGTCATAGAGCAGTGAATTCTAACGGTGTACTATCAGAGCACTGCCCTTTCAGATGCACTAGTTTTTAACTACCCTATTTTTGTCAAGCAGTTAAACTGGGGGTCCCTCCCTACTGGAAAGCTTTGTTGGAAAGGAGGCAAAGGGTACAACTAGACTCAACAAGAAAGAGCACAGTGGCTAGTTGGCAATGTCTACCATTAGTTAAAAAGATCACTTTCCTATGGAACAAATGTGATCTCATTTATTTTTCTAAATGTTCTAATTTTAATTTTTAATTGTATTTTATTTTTAATTTTTTTGACCACACCCGAGAGATATGGAAGTTCCCAGGCCAGAGGTCGAATTCAAGCCACAGCTGCGACCTACGCCATAGCTGCAGCAACGCCTGATCCTTAAACCACTGTTCCAGGCAGGGGATTGAACCTGCATAGCATAGAGACAAGGCCAGATATTTAACCTGCTGGGCCACAGAGGGAACTCCTGATCTCGTTTTTTTCCACAGTTAAGAATAACGCACACAATGGGCGTTCCCGTCGTGGCTCAGTGGTTAACGAAACCAACTAAGGAACCATGAGGTTATGGGTTCAATCCCTGGTCTCATTCAGTGGGTTAAGGATCCGGCGTTGCCATGAGTTGTGCTGTGGGCCGGTGGCTACAGCTCCGATTAGACCCCTAGCTTGGGAACCTCCATGTGCCACAAGTGCGGCCCTAGGAAAAAGGCAAAAAGACCAAAAAAAAAAAGTAACGCACACAAGACTTGAAAACTGACCTCTAAATTCTCCTTCATTCTCTTACATCATTACATAAACAAACAGGACACATGTGACACTACAAGCGATATATTATCTTACTAATCTGTAAATCTTTGCTTGGATTCTCTTCTCAGTGAATAGCTCAAAACAGGCTACTCTGTAAACTTGTTTAGCAGCTGTCTTGAGAGACATGCTCTCTTCAGGATAGTTTCTTACTACAGCTAAACCAACTGAAGCATCCCATTTCAATCTTTTCATTTATTCAACATTTACTCTATCATGCTGTGTACTACAGAGAAAGAAAAAAATTTCAATGCAATTTTTTGTCTGTTTTTTGCCTTATCCAGGGCCGCACCCGCAGCATATGGAGGTTCCCAGGCTAGGGGTCTAACAGGAGCTGTAGCCGCCGGCTTTCGCCACAGCCACAGCAATGTGGGATCTGAGCCGCGTCTGCAACCTACACCACAGCTCACGGCAACGCCGCCGGATCCTTAACCCACTGAGCAAGGCCAAGGATCGAACCCGCAACCTCATGGTTCCTAGTCGGATTCATTAACCACTGAGCCACGACGGGAACTCCCTGCAATGCAATTTAGACAAGATAAACACATCCCCAAAATTAAACAATTCAAAAGAGGATATAGAATCAGTATCTAAAATTGTGGGACAAGGAGTTCCCGTTGTGGCTCAGCGGTTAATGAACCTGACTAGTATCCATGAGGATGTGGGTTCGATCCCTGGCCTCACTCAGTGGGTTAAGAATCTGGCACTGCCATAAGCTGTGGTGTAGTTCATAGACATGGCTTGGAAATCACATAGCGGCTGTGGTGTAGGACAGTGGCTACAGCTCCAACTGGACCCCTAGCCTGGGAACATCTGTCTGCCGCTGGTACAGCCATAAAAAGACAAAAAAATTTTAAAACATAAAAAACAAAATAAAATTGTGGAACAAGAGTTCCCTGGGGACCTATTGGGTTAAGGATCTAGTGTCACTGCTATGTCACAGGCTCGATCCCTGGCCTGAGAACTTCTGCATGATGTGGGTACAGCCAAAAAATAAAATAAAATAAAACTGTGGGGCAGAGAGACCAATGATTCAAAATTTTTTTTTAATTTATTTTTATTTTTGTCTTTTTGCCTTATCTAGGGCCGCACCTGTGGCATACGGAGGTTCCCAAGCTAGGTGTCTAACATGAGCTGTAGCTGCTGGCCTTCGCCGCAGCCACAGCAACGCGGGATCTGAGCTGCGTCTGCAGCCTACACCACAGCTCACGGCAACACCGGATCCTAAACCCACTGAGCAAGGCCAGGGATCGAACCCGCAACCTCATTGTTCTTAGTCGGATTCGTTAACCACTGAGCCACGATGGGAACTCCTGACCTCAATTTTTTAAAACCTAGGAGTTTTTCAAATTTTCCTTTTCCCCAAGACCTACGCCAGATCTACTGAACGAGAATTTCAATGGGATGGGATGCGGAAATCTTTATTTTAATTGTTCACTCAAAGCCCCCCAGCAGGTCTCCATTTGGGAGTTCTAGTAGAGCTAATACGTGCTAGAAAAATCTCTAATGCGAGGTAGAAAACAAGTAACGTAAGAGAGGTACAGATTAAATGCTTTGAAAGTCTGCTGGCAAGACCGCAGGATGAAAGGCTCTGTCAAGCAATGACAACAGAACTGAACCTCGAAGTTAGGGTAGAATATGAAGAGCGAAGAAAGGTACCTCGAAGTTAGGGTAGAATATGAAGAGCGAAGAAAGGTACCTCACGAGGAGAAAACAACATAAGCCCAGATACGGAGATAGACAGGATGGGGAACAGCAAGGACTGAGCAGCTTGGTTTGGCTAAGGAATGAGGTATGAAGGGGAGGGATGGTGAGTAAGGCAGACTTTCTAAGCCTAAATGTCAGATTAAGGAGTTTAACTTCTATTCCATGGGCAATGAAGAACCTTGGCAATTATTTAAAAAAAAGGTAACAATAACAGAGCTGTTCATGAGAAAGATTACATGGTCAACAGATATAAATGGAGGATTAGACAGAATTAGCAGTGAGAAAATTATCATAAAACTCCAGGTTAAGAAATAACAAGGACCCCACACCAGGGGGGGCAGCAGCAGGACTGGAGAATTTGAGAGGTAACCTGAAAGTATAAAAGTCAGACTTTCTCAACTGGGCAAGGAAACCGGAGGGACAGTAATCACTCAGCAGCTTCCATCTGCAAAGACCAGAAAACAGGAGCAAGGGCAGATCTGGAATAGGAAATAAATTCCATTTTATTTTTTACTCATTCATTCACTTTTCTTTTTTTTGGCGGCCCCACTGCACATGGAGTTCCGGGGCCAGGGATCAGATCCGAGCTGCTGTTGGACCCAAGCCACAGCTGTACAATGTCAGGCCCTTAAAACACTGTGCAGGCCAGGGATGGAAACTGCATCACAGAATTCCTTTTTTTTTTTTTTTTGCCTTTTAGGGCCATACCCGCAGCATATGTTAGTTCCCAGGCTAGAGGGTCGAATCGGAGCTACAGCCTCCAGTCTACACCACAACCACAGCAACAGGGGAATCCCAGCCATGTCTGCGACCTACACCACAGCTCACGGCAATGCCGGATCCCCAACACTGAGCGAGAGCAGGGATCGAATCCACATCCTCATGGATACTAGTCGGATTTGTTTCTGCTGTGCCACCACGAGAACTCCCCAGAATTCCATTTTAGACTTAGAGAATTTAAAGTGCACATGAGGTATCAAAGGGAGTGGTGGAAAAACCGTTGGAAATTATAAACTTGAATGCATTTAGGGAAGAGATACGAATTTCAGAATCAACAGCTAATAACAATTGGGAGTGACTAAAAGTAAAAGGCCACAGAGATAATAGAAAGAACAAGACATATAAGGGCCATTATCATAAAAGAAGTAACTCAATTCAGTGACTGGCTACGAAGGATAACAAAGTCAATGATGACGCTGAATCTGAATAACTGGGAGAATGCAAGTGCCATAACACAAAGAGGGAAGAAGAGAAACAGCAAGTCTCAGAGGGAATAATAAAGCTACAGTGGGTAACCAATGGTCAAAACTGTTATTTGAAAAGACTGTTACTGCACGGAAAATAGACTGGATTAGTGGCTCTCAAGTTAACCAGGGAAAGATGCACCTGGATGTTGAGGCATATTACATCATTATAAAAGTTTGCAAAGCTTACTGATAACTGCCATACTTATCTTGTTGTGGCCCATAACAGGCAGTCTGCAGACTAGTCCAGGTCCACAGATCATCCCCGGCATGACCCTAGACTAAAATATCTCCAAGGTGTCTCCCATTTCTAAGATGCTGATATTTCAACACTGGCTGCTGAGGAAGAGCAGCAACTAGGAAGAGAAAGGCCAGTTCACATCATTTACCGGCTGTGATAAGGACTGACAACCATAGCATTTCTCAGTATGTGTTTAGATTCCTTCCTTCTTTAGCATTTCTCATCTGTGAAAGGAGAAACAAAACTAGCTTGCCTACCTCCCCTGGTTAAGAGAATGAAAAGAAATTATGCATGTGAAATCGTAAGTATTATTATTAAAATGGTACTAACCGCTCCAAATACAAAGCAGTAAATTCCAAACCTGATTTCTTAAGACTTCAGGCTTGTTCGTAATCTCAAGGTATGATAAGAAATCCTCCAAATAAAATTCCTTTTAATTTACCTTATTAAAACAACAAAAAAAAGCAGTACCTTCCCACAGAGAAAAGAGTCATAACCAGATGGCTTCACTGATGAATTACATTAAATACTTACAGAAGAATTACCATCAACCTTTCACATCAAATCTTTCAAAAAATAAAGAGGGAACACTTTTCAACTCACTCTGTTAACACCAATACCAAAGTCAGACAAAGACACCAAAGGAAAGAAAACGGATAGATATCCCTTATAAGTATAGATGCAGACATCTCAACAAAACACAAACCAATCTAGCTGCATATAAAAAAAAGACTATATATCATGAACAATGAGATTTACCCAAGAAATACAAAGTGAACTCAGATATGAAAATCAATCAGTGTAACAGACCATATTAATAAAGACAAAAAACATCACCATCTTAAGAGACACGTGTATGACATGGATAAATCTTGAAGACATTATACTAAGTGAAATAAGCCAGACAGTAAAGGACAACTATTGTATGACTCCACTTATATGAGTTACCTAGAGTAGACAAATTCATAGCAACAGAAAGTAGAATAGGAGTTGCCAGGGACTGGGGAGAGAGAGACATGTAAAGCAATTATTGAATGGGTACAGAATTTAGGTTTAAGAAGATAAAAACCTTTTTGACAGAAGTGATAGTTGCACAACAATGTGATGTATTTAATGCCACTGAACTATACACTTAAAAATGATTAAAACGGGGAGTTTCCACTGTGGCACAGTGGAAACGAATCCGACTAGTAACCATGAGGTTGTGGGTTCGATCCCTGGCCTCATTCAGTGGGTTAAGGATCTGTCGTTGCCATGAGCTGTGGTGTAGGTTGCAGATGTGGCTCAAATTATGCAAATGCTATGGCTGTGGTGTAGGCCGGTAGCAGTACCTCCAATTCAGTGCTTAGCCTGGGAACCTCTATAAGCCACGGGTGCGGCCCTAAAAAGCAAAAAAAAAAGCAAAAAAAAGATTAAAATGGGGAGTTGTCATTGTGGTGCAATGGGATTGGCAGCATCTCTGCAGCGCCAGGATGCAGGTTCAACCCCTAGCCTGGCACAGTGGATTAAAGGATCCGAGGTTGAAGCATGGGTCCCATCTGTGGCTCGGATCTGAACTCCATATGTTGCAAGGTTGGCCCAAAAAGATAAAAGGGGGTGGGGGTAGAACAGTAAATTGTGTATTATGTATTTTTTACCACTTTAATAAAAAAGGTCTTAGACTGACAGTGTCTCTAAGTACCTTACAGAAGCAAACATAAATCCTCTTTGGAAGAATCCACTTCCATGCCTGAGTTTAAAAAGTCTCATAAATAACTGTCCTTAAAACTTTAACATAGAAAAATATTTTGAAAATACCCAGAAACATAAAAGGAAACAAAGCACCTTAAATAAGGGCTAGCAGAAACAAAAAAGTTAATTTCAAATATTGGAAAAATCAAACAATAAAAAATGTGTAAGTTACAAGAAATAAAAGAAAGGTTTAGGAATATGAATAAACAAGTTGATGAGAACAAGAACTGAAGAGAAATTCTGGAAATGGAAGCTATAGTAACTGAAATTTAAAATTCAATGTACGGGAGTTTCCGTTGTGACTCAGCAGTTAACGAATCCGACTAGGAACCATGAGGTTGCAGGTTCGATCCCTGGCCTTGCTCAGTGGGTTAAGGATCTGGCATTGCCGTGAGCTCTGGTGTAGGTTGCAGACGCGGCTCAGATCCTGTGTTGCTGTGGCTGTGGCGTAAGCCAACAGCTGTAGCTCTGATTTAACCCTTAGCCTGGGAACCTCCACATGCCACAGGTGCGGGCCTAAAAAGCAAAAAAACAAAACAAAACAAAATATTCTGAAAACTCTGCAATAGAAGGCAAAATGAGAATACACATTGCTCCTCATCAAGAGCAAATATTCCTAATACTGATATTCAAGTAACCTTGAGAATTAAAATGGGATTCATAACTACCATTTATCAATCATTTCCAATGAGCCAGGTACTGTGCTGAGCATTTACTTATGTTACCTTATGTACAGCAATTTATAAAACCGACCCAAAATACCCCAAGCTAAGCTCATATCAACGTTAGAAAGCATGACTGATATTATCTATAACTTAGAAAGCTTAAGCTCAACTGTATTTCTACCTGAAAGCAAAGTGCTAATGGTAAGAAAACAGTCTTGAATGACATACAAAATGGAACTTCAGAGCAGAAGATATATATACATATACAGCCTTTCCCAATACTAGTAGGAGGCAGGGCAAATGAGGACAACTATTTGGGAAAGAAATCCCAAGAACAGAAATGGAGTATCAGGCTATTACAATTTAATGACACTGGCCATTAATAAATCCAACTAGCTCTATAAAATCATTAAATAGTACAAACGTTCACTAAGCAAAACTACATGGGAAGCAGATTATTATCAGAAGCTTATTTAGACATGACCTTGCTCTACTGTCATGTCTAAATAAGCTTCTGATAATAATCTGCTTCCCATGTAGTTTTGCTTAGTGAACATTTGTACTATTTAATGATTTTATTTCTCAATATAAACTGACATTTTAGTTTATAGTCCCTAGTGAATCAGTTTCCTATGCTAATCACCTCTAGGTGCACTAACAAAACACATTTTAAGCCTGAAATTCAAACACCAGACTCTAGAATATATATCCATACAATGATACTGTGAAATTCTAGGAGTTGGCCTGGGGCAGAAGCTAGTCTCCCCTACATCTTGCTGAATATCTATTCAAACCACAGTACCTTAAAAGTACTAAGTGTATGAGTCATCTTTTGGCCCCAGGGGCAAGGATCTACCTCAGGACTGTCACACTGCAGCAAGCTATCCCTACGATGCTGACTCAGCCTCCCTGAAAGAGAACCAGCTTTCTCACTACCATTGGACGGGAGGAGCATTAACCTGCCTCCAGCTTTCTGCCAAGGTAGATACCAAGAACCTCTAGTGTAGACTGAAAAAAAAAAAAAGAACCTCTAATGAGAGTATTCTGAAAAATATTTTAACACATCAGAAATATTAAAGAATGGATCGACCTTACAGAAGGTAGAGGTGAAGTAAAAAGCACTATTTCCAGCTGCTATGAGGACAGGGCCAAAGAAGACATGGAGAAGTCAGACAGCGACCTCAAGTCAGACAGCAACCTCAAGCAGCCCTGGGACCACAAAGGCCGATCAAGGCCTTGCTTTCCTCTTCTATAAAATGAGGACATATGAAAACATAACCTCAAAAGTACCTTTCAATTCTAAAATTTATTACAAGGGATCCTCCTGTGGTACAAAGGGATCGGCGATGTCCCTGATGTGCCAGGACTCAAGTTTGATCCCCAGCCCAGCACAGTGGATTAAAAGATCTAGTACTGCCATGGCTGCGGCGCAGGTTGCAACTGAGGCTCAGATCTGATCCCTGGACCCAGAACTCCATATGCTGCCCAGCGGCGAAAAAAGAAAAAAAGTGCAATAAAAAATGAAATCTATTGGAGTTCCCGTTGTGGCACAGCGGAAACAAATCCAACCAGTAACTATGAGGTTGCAGCTTCGATCCCTGGCCCCACTCAAGTGGGTTAAGGACCCTGCGTTGCTGTGTGCTGTGGTGTAGGTCACAGATAAGGCTCGGATCCCGTGTCGCTGTGGCTGTGGTGTAGGTTGGCAGCTGTAGCTACGATTCAAGCCCTAGTCTGGGAACCTCCACATGCCGTGGGTGCAGCCCTAAAAAGAAAAAAAAATCTATTATAGTTGGTTCCTTCAGTGATAGCTGCGAAAGGTGCAGGAGCAAATTTACCAAGAACACTTAAAAACAGCTTTTCTCAAATAATATAGTACATTTCTTCCCGAGTAGAATCTATTTTACCTGCATTACAATAAAACTACATCCAATAACATTTTTAAAATTAGCATATATAAGGAAAAACCAATCCACTTTGGCAGAAATTTGAGAAGAGAAAGGAAAAGGAAGACTCACATGTGTCTGTCGTATCTGAGGGTCTCTCGGATGGACCAGGCAACCTGGTATGGCGATGCCTGCTCTGAGTCCTCCAGTTCTTCTCCGCTCTCTTCAGACCAGTCCAACCCTGGGACAGAGGAAAGGATGTTGCCAGTTAGAAAAAATTTCCATTGTTATAAAAAAAAAAAAAAAAGAAAAGAAAAAATTTCCATTTAGCTGAAATTTAGATAAAACACTACCTGAACTACATAACCCACGACCTATAGCAAGTACTATCATACCGCGAATAGATGCCTCCTGGTGTGTTTCATCCAAGTTCTTGCCAAGATGTTAATAACGAATATATGACACACTCTCACATTTAAATTAATGACATTATGACAACAAGGCTATATTCCAAGGATGAACTTCTTTCGTTAAATGCTTCACGTTTGGAGCAGAAATGATACAAGCAAAGAGAGTTCAAGTTTAAAAAAAAAAAAAAAAAGGTAGAATTTCTTAAGTACCAAAACATCATACGGGAGTTCCCATCGTGGCTCAGTGGTTAACGAATCCGACTAGGAACCATGAGGCTGCGGGTTCGATCCCTGGCCTTGCTCAGTGGGTTAAGGATCCGGCGCTGCCGTGAGCTGTGGTGAAGGTTGCAGATGTGGCTCGGATCCCGCGTTGCTGTGGCTGTGGCGAAGGCCTGAAGCTACAGCTCCTGTTAGACCCCTAGCCTGGGAACCTCCATATGCCGCAGGCGCGGCCCTAGAAAAGGCAAAAAGACAAAAAAAAAAAAAAAAAGAATATATGACACACTCTCACATTTAAATTAATGACATTATGACAACAAGGCTATATTCCAAGGATGAACTTCTTTCGTTAAATGCTTCACATTTGGAGCAGAAATGATACAAGCAAAGAGAGTTCAAGTTTACAAAAAAAAAAAAAAGGTAGAATTTCTTAAGTATCAAAACATCATATGGGAGTTCCCATCGTGGCTCAGTGGTTAATGAACAACTAGGAAGCATGAGGTTGCGGGTTCAATCCCTGGCCTTGCTCAGTGGGTTAAGGATCCAGCGTTGCCGTGAGCTGTGGTGTAGGTTGCAGACGCAGCTCAGATCCTGTGTTGCTGTGGCTGTGGTGTAGGTCTGCCACTGCAACTCCGATTTGACCCCAACCCAGGAACTTCTGTATGCTGCAGGTTCGGCCTTAAAAAGGAAAAAAATAAAATAAAATAATGTCAGAAAAAAACATGAAACTTACTCAAGACAGCAGGAAAAGACCCTAATATATGTTCAAACAAGAAAAAGTTAAAAGGTGCCAGTGGACTAACTCTATACCTCAACAAAGAAGGGCTCTGGAATAAACTGTGAAAGGCAGGCACAGTCGTCCCCCTTTCCCAGCATCTCTGCGGAAAGGCCTCCACCTACCAGGCAGGGCCATTCCTTGGCTCTTGCCACCTATGGAAGAGGGAGGAGTAGGATGGCAAAGCACTATTTCTAATGTGGTTAGAGGTTTCTTTTAAACAACAGCTGTTACGTTTTGTGTTCATTGTGAAAAATAAGGTTAGAGGGAAAGTAGAGAAATGTAGTATGAACAATGTTTACTTATTTTGTTAAAATGCTATTGTTTTTAATGAGTGGATAGATAATTGTTAGACTCCAATATAAACGTTTTACCTTCCTAAAATTTTTAAATTTTGAAGTGGTCTTGATAAATACAGATTTGCACTGCCTAAAATACAACACTGTGTGGGGCTACATAACTTTAATGTACTCACACCCCTATGACACTTTAATCAGATACCTTGATGTCTTATTATTCTATGTCTTCCTCCTTGAGACCCTCAAAAAATCAAAAGACCATCTTCATTAGACACGGTTAAAAAGAACCTCAAAGATTTCTTCTGTAATTTAAATAAGTTTGCAAGTGCCAAAGAGGGAAATTAAGGCAAGGTTAATCGTAATGCAAAATATAAATGCTTAAAATTAAATAACGTTACCACGGCACAAAGATACTCCAAATCTAGTTCCAAAACGACTATTCAAAATATCAGATCAAAAAAAAAAAGAAAGAAAGAAAAAGGAGTTCCCATCGTGGCTCAGTGGTTACGAATCCGACTAGGAACCATGAGGCTGCGGGTTCAATCCCTGGCCTCGCTCAGTGGGTTAAGGATCCGGCGTTTCCGTGAGCTGTGATGTAGGTTGCATATGTGGCTCAGATCCCGCGTTGCTGTGGCTGTGGTGAAGGCCGGCAGCTACAGCTCCTGTTAGACCCCTAGCCTGGGAACCTCCATATGCCGCAGGTGCAGCCCTAGATAAGGCAAAAAGACAGAAAAAAAAAAAAAAAAAAAAAAAAAAAAAAAAAAAAAAAAAAAAAAAAAAAAAAAAAAAGTCAGATCATCTTAAAAATTAAGTTACTTTCTCTATCTAAATAAATAATTAGTAGTTTGTAGAGTTCCCTTCATGGCTCAGCGGAAACGAATCTAACATCCATGAGGACACAGGTTTGATCCCTGGCCTCGCTCAGGGGGTTAAAGATCCGGGGTTGCCATGAGCTGTGGTGTAGGTCACAGATGTGGCTCGGATCCTATGTTGCTGTGGCTGTGGAGCGGCTACAGCTCCAATTGGACCCCTAGCCTGGGAACCTCCATCTGCCGTGGGTGCAGCCCTGAAACAACAATAAATACATAAATAGTAGTTTGTTAAAAAGTAAATTAAAAAAAAAAAATAGGTGATCACAATATCATCTTTCAAACACAAAGAGACACTTAAAGCACCTTTAAAAATTAGAGTTGCTATTTGTTATTTGAGTTGCTATTCGTTATTATTTCTGTAAAAAAAAATAAAAAAATAAAAATTAATAATGTCTACTAGGACATCTATGCTTTCTCTGAAAAAGTCAAGATCTAAGTCATAAAAACTAAGATGGAAGTGTTTCTCATAAAATTAACGGTCTGGTGAAGCAAACCTTTGATCTTGGCTTCATTATTACCAGTTTTACGTAACTAATTGCCATAACCAGCTCAGGCAGGACTGTAAAAAGTCAATTAAATATTGTGTTTTTCTTTAAGTATTCTTTGCTGACATGAATGCATACTACACTTGGTCATATAAGTGCATTAGAATTTCTGGTTTCTCCAAAATAAACTTTATTGTGAAAACTTGGTTCCTTCCTACGCTTGCCCTTTTTAAAAATAACAGACAATAGTTTTTTTGTGAGTTTTAGTTCTATTCAAAGTGAAAATCAGCCCTCAACAGAAAATTTCATGTTTGAAAGCTAAAAAATTATCAGCATCCATAAATAAATAAAAAGTATAAATAAAAATTTAGCAGATGACATAGGTAAATGGTAGAATAAGAGGCAGACATTTGGAAAAAAAGTTATATTTTTGCCTCAAAACTAACACCTAATGAGTTCCAAATACTAAAATGTAAACAATAAAATAATAAAAGGACTGAAATAAAATATAGGTGAATATATTTATATACTCTTGGAATGAAGAGGCCCGAGGTATGCAGAAGTCAAGGCCAAGGATTAAACCCATGTTACAGCAGTCACCCCAGGCACTGCAGTGACGCCAGACCCTTAACCTGCTGAGCCATACAGGAACTCACAAGGTATGCAAATTAAAGCAAACTTAAAATCACATTTGCAAAAGCAAAACAGTAATAACATCAAATATTCAGGGCTATAAAGATGTAGTGAAACCGTTATTCTCATACACTGCTGAAAGAAAAGTAAACCGACAAAATAATTCTGAAGGAAAATTTGGCAACATATATTAAAAACCTTTTTTTAAAAGTGCAAAAGCATGGAATCAGCAATTTTGCTTCCTGGAATCTATTTCAAGGAAAAATTAAAGATGTAACGGTAATTATTTTACTGTGATTATTCAGCTACCACACTTTATAATGAAATAAACTGCAAATGATTTAAATAAGAGAAAGAATTTAGCTGTGGCAAGCTATGTTGTGTATGAAAAAAATTACTAATTTGACAATACACTGCCAAAAATCTTAAAGTAGATTATAATACTGCATGTCTAGCAAGAACTTAATTTTATATATCTGAAAGAATATACCGAAGTATTAACAAATGGGTATTAATAAGGTTTGAGGGTATTTTAATTTATAACTCTTGCTTATCTCTATTTTTTAAGTTTTATTAGTTTTTTTAATTACCAAAAATCAAACATTTTAATAACAGGTAAAACAATATAAAGCAATATAAGAAGCTGTCACTCCTATCTCCCTAAATCTCCCTAAAATTCCACTACCATCTTGGTAGCCAACGTTAATAGCCTAATAGTGTTCATCCAGTTACACTTTAACTATGCTCATACCAAACATCCATCCATACCCTTTTTTTTGGCCACACCCATAGCATGCAGAAGCCAGGGACTTAACCTGTGCCACAGCAATGACAATACCAGATCCTTAACCCACTGAGTCACTGGGGAACTCCTATTTGTAGATGTTTTAATATTGTAAGCAATGCTGCAGTAACCATCCTTGAACACAGAGCCTTACATTCTGAAATTATTTTTTACCCATAGGATAGAGTCCCAAAAATGAGGCTGCTGGCTATACATATACTTTTAATCAGTAGATAATGTCACATTACTCACCAGCAATGTATGAGATCCCATATCCTCATCAACAACACATATAATTTTTGCCAATCTGATAATTCACTGCTTTTTTAGTTTGCATTTCCCTGTCTGTTACCAGGATTGAGGTTTTCACTTGTTCATTGACTACTCATATTTCTTCTTCCTCTATTTCCATTTTTCTATTGCTGTCATATATCATGAAAATAATTTTTCCTAAATTTAGAATCAGCTCATACCACATTCAAGAATAAATTCCAGGGAGTTCCCATCGTGGCTCAGGGGTTAAGGAATCTGACTAGGAACCATGAGGTTGTGGGTTTGAACCCTGGCCTTGCTCAGTGAGTTAAGGATCCGGCGTTGCCGTGAGCTGCAGTATAGGTCACAAATGCAGCTCAGATCCCACGTTGCTGTGGCTGTGGCGTAGGCCGGCGGCTACAGCTCCTGTTAGACCCCTAGCCTGGGAACCTCCATATGCCGCGAGTGCGGCCCTGAAAAGACAAAAAGGCAAAAAAAAAAAGAAAAGAATTCCAAATGAACCAAAGGTTTAAATAATCAAAAACAAAACAAAACAGACTATTAATAGAAAATATAGAATATCTGTAAAAACTTGCTATCAGATTTTCTTGAGTAAGACAGAAAACTTAGGAGTCCCCATCATGACGCAGCAGAAACAAATCCGACTAGGAACCATGAGGATGTGGGTTTGATCCTTGGCCTCACTCAGTGGGTT
This sequence comes from Catagonus wagneri, assembly GCA_004024745.2. Classification (NCBI taxonomy): domain Eukaryota; kingdom Metazoa; phylum Chordata; class Mammalia; order Artiodactyla; family Tayassuidae; genus Catagonus; species Catagonus wagneri. The sequence goes on from PVHT020000144.1 coordinate 7,808,909, forward strand.
AAGGATCCAGCATTGCTGTGAGCTGTGGCTTAGGTTGAAGACACTGCTTGGATCCGGAGTTGCTATGGCTCTGGTGCAGGCCAGCAGCTGTAACTCCTATTAGACCCGTAGCCTGGGAACCTCAGAAGCAACAAAAGGTAAATATTTGACTACATTAAAGGTTTTTCCTTTTTCTTTTTTTGGGGCACACCCATGTCATGCAGAAGTCCCTCAGGGATCAAACCCGTGCCACAGCAGCGACAATGCCAGATCCTTAAACTGCTGTGCCACAAGAGAACTCCTTAAAGATGTGTGTGTGTGTGTGTGTGTGTGTGTGTGTGTGTGTGTGTGTGTGTGTATTAAGGAAACTGCCGGCAGATGTTAAGAATGTTATCATTATTCCAAACACTGTGCCACAAGAGAACTCCTTAAAGATGTGTGTGTGTGTGTGTGTGTATGTGTGTGTGTATTAAGGAAACTGCCGGCAGATGTTAAGAATGTTATCATTATTCCAAACTCCTGTGATTAAAAAAAAAACAGGTCAAAAACTTCATTAGACACACAGGTACTGAGTTCACAGAGGCACAAAACCAAACACAACCGCCTTTTAATACTAGCTACTACTACTGTTGGAAGCTATAACTGAAATTCTAAATTCCCAGCTCATATTTCTTCTGTATCCTGTACACCAATTATTACCCTCTCCAGTAGCACATTTACCTTAAGGTGGTCTACCTAAATACAGAATCTTTAATTTTTGACCACCCTATCCAAATAGTCTTCTACCTCTACCACATATGGAAAAGTTTTAAAAATAAAACCTGGAGTTCCTGTTGTGGTTCAGCGGAAACTAATCTGACTAGCATCCATGAGGACACAGGTTTGATCCCTGGCCTTGCTCAGTGGGCTAAGGATCCCACATTGCTGTGGCTGTGGCGTAGGCTGGGAGCTATAGCTCCGATTCAACACCTAGCCTAGGAACCTCCATGTGCTGCAGGTGCAGCCCTAAAAAGAAAAAAAAAAGGGCAAAAGGGCACATTTTGTTATATTATGCACACATGAGATGGTAAAATATATAACTCACCTAAATGGGGAAACAGATCAGTGTCCAACTGATGTTTTTGGGTGCACAGTTTCACCAGTCTCTGCAGTCGACTTATACAAGAGAAGTGTGGAGAGAAGGCTGTGGCTTTCATAAGGACCTGGTCAGTCCTGGGTGGGTCCACGACAGGAGCCCTACTGGATGGCAGGAGGGGCAGAGGCCTCTTATGAGACAACTGCCTTGCTTGTGCTATAGTGTGTGTGGTGGGAGCCACTCCCTGCATTGGTAGGCTGGTGTTCTGAGGTTGAGGTGACTTGCAGACTAAACCCTGCGGTGGCGCTGAAGGTTTTAAAGTGGATAAAGGTGACAGGTGGGAGTGCTGCTGCGGAGGCGGCGGCGGCTGCGGCGGCGGCTGCGGCTGCTGCTGCTGCTGCTGCTGAGAAGGTGCAGGAGGGGGACTAAAGTGCTCTTGTCGAACTTTTAAAATCTCGGTCTCTCTCTGGCGCTGCCGATTCTGGGCCAACTTGCTCTGCAACTTCTTTTTCACAGTTGCCCCTTTCTTTAGGTCATCATCTTCCTCGTTGAAAGCAAACGGGTCTTCCAACTCAGTTTCCAGGTAGTGGAGAGGGACCCTTGCCCCGGGTGGAGAGAGGGACATTCCATCCAGTCCATTGGGCATCTTCAAGGCCAACGTGGGCACCGTCAGGCTAAAGGCCATGGTATCCATCTGGTGCCTGACCTTTACCTCATCTATAGGATCATTCTTTTTCTTCCTCTCTTTTTTCGGGATAAAGCCAAGAACCTGCAAGTGGCTGTTGCAGTACCTTTGAAGATACACACATATACAGGAAGATGTTCATGATACATATTAGGAAAAGTAGAATATAAAACTACATGTCATAAAATGTGAATCCTAATAGGTTAAAAATACATGACTATAATAACTCTTTGGCATTTGTGGCTTTAATATATGCAACTCCCACTACTCTCAAGTAGTCCTCAAAGTCTGCAGTTTTGCTAAAGCAAATATACGAATTGCACATGTGAAGAGGCTGCCACACAGAAGCATGTCATTCAAGTAGTGAGTGGCCCCGGATAAGCACCCAGTTATTGCTTCTCACACCGCTTTGTTATTCTCTATTCATATCAAGCAAAGTAATTCCTCAGGAGTCTAAAGATCACTTAAAATTCTCTTTAGAGAGAAAAAAATATACATTCCAATGCCATTCAAAAAAAGGAGATTCACAAAGATCTTATGACAAAACCCTTAAGAACAGTCAAGTATCTACAGTGTTCCTACATACACAGAGAGAGAGAGAGAGAAAGAGGGAGGGAGAGGAAGAATACAGAAGAGGAGAAAATATAATAATAAAACTAGTTAGTGAGATTATGAATTAAATGAGTTCCTCAATAGCCAGATGAATTAAATACATGGATTATCTCTAGTTTCTACCTGTACTAGGTACCAAAATAATGCCCTTTATACAAGTGAGAAAACTACATATAGAAATTAAATAACTTGCTCCAAACCACTTATCTGGAAAGTGACAGAACTAAACCAAAAATCAAAGCTCACGATGACTCTTACTAATAAATCTACAACAATGAGCAGGTTACTTTTGTAAGATAAATGCTATTTTTATTTACTATTTTACTTTTGTCTTTTTAGGGCTGCACCTGCGGTACATGGAGGTTCCCAGGCTAGGGGTCGAATCAGAGCTACAGCTGTTGGCCGACACCACAGCCACAGCAACGCAGGATCCAAGCCATGTCTGCAACCTACACCACAATTCACGGCAACGCCAGATCCTTAACCCACTGAGCAGGACCAGGGATCGAACCTGCGTCTTCATAGATACTAGTCAGATTCCTTTCCACTGAGCCACCACGGGAACTCCTGTAAATGCTATTTTTAAAAATAATCTGAGAGTTCCCACTGTGGCACAGCTGGTTAAGAATCTGACTGCTGGAGTTCACTTTGTGCCTCAGTAGGCTAAGAATCTGACTAGTATCCATGAGAATGCAGGTTCCATCCCTGGTCTTGCTCAGTGGGTTAAAGGATCTGGCATTGCTATGAGCTTCGGTGTAGGTTGCAGACATGGCTCAGATTTGGCGCTGCTATGGCTGTGGAAAAGGAGAGCTCCAATCCAACTTCCAGCCTGGTAACTTCCATATACCACAAGTGTGGCCAAAAAAGAAAAAGGAAAAAAAAGTGCGGCTTACGTCTCTACTTTCAATTTCAGGCCTGGCACAGTGGGTTAAAGGATCCAGCAGTTGCCAAAGCTGCAGCGTAGGTTGCAGCTGTGGCTCGGATTCAATCCCTGGCTTGGGAACTTCAATGTGGCGTGGATGCAGTCATAAAAAGGAAAACAAACAATCTTCCTACAGAATTAGAAAGTAGAATACTTTTTATCCCAATAAGCCACAATGAAAACCTATTGGAGACTGTTAACCTGTAAAAAGGTAGTGTTTTCCAAGCTGGTGTTCCTCATGTAGTTCCATGATGTGTTAACAAGTATACCGTAAAAACGGTATTCCAGGCTTAAATAAATTTGGAAAATGCTAGCTTAAACAGAATCAGACAACTATTTCATCATTTGTTTCTGCTGAACAACCTCTCAAAGCATTTTGTATGATAATGTGCATTATGCTCCCAGGGTGGAAATGTCCCCATATGGCAGTGTTGCTCAAACTTATTTGAAAATGACAAAAAAAAGAAAAGAAAAGAAAATGGCATCTATTTTTTACTTCAGCATTCCTGGGACATCTCCATAGAACACAGTTTGGGGAAAAAGGCAATAGAGTGAATAATTCATGTCAACTCCCAAACTCAATGGACTGCACAGAAAAATTGTTTTAATACTTGTTAAAAACACAGATTCAGCAAATAATCAAGACGTGGTTTTGCAGTTTTGTCTTAAAAAATAAATCCATCAGAGGCACTTTTTGATTTTAAATACAACTACTAAGAGAAAGCTTTCTGGGAGTTGCCATTGTGGCGCAGCAGAAACAAATGTGACTAGTATCCATGAAGACGAGGGTTCAATCCCTGGCCTCATTCAATGGGTTAAGGGTCCAGCATTGCCATGAGCTGTGGTGAGGGTCACAGATGTGGCTTGGATCTGGCGTGGCTATGGCTGTGGTGTAGGCCAGCAACTGCAGTTCTGATTGGATCCCTATCCTGGGAACTTCCATTCGCCTCGCGTATGGCCCTTCACAAAAAAAAAGGGGGGGGGGGGCTTTCTGTACAGTAAAGAGACTCTGCATTGGGTGCATGTTTGCGTATGTATACCCAGCAGATTTGAGCTATGCTCTACACAAACCTTAAGCAGAATATATTCATAAAGCTGTAGCCAAAAAAGAGAAGTGCTTCAGGGATAACTGTACAAAGCTTCCCCCAAAAAAGTTAACAGTTTCTTTTGTTTTCAACTGATTTTTTTTTTCTTTAAGGTTGCAGTTAAGGCATATGGAAGTTCCCAGGCCAGGGATCAAATTGGAGCTGCAGCTGCAACCTACAATGCAGCTTGTGGCAACACCTGATCCTTAACCCACCCGGTGAGGCCAGGGATCGAACTCACACCCTCAGAGACAATATTGGGTTCTTAAACCCGTTGAGCACAAGAAGAACTCCTCGAGTGATTTTTAAATTAACAAAAGGATTAGTATTCTTGGTAGACAGAAACGAGGTGGGGGCTGTTAATTTAGAAATCAAACTCTCCTGCTCATTTACACAGGCAGCCTTCACTGATAAAGGAGGCTACTACATGCTTCGTCATACACTACAGCAAAAGGGAATCCGCAGGCACGGGCCTCCTTCACCTGCATCCTCAATGCTCACTCCGACCAGTCACAGTATCACAACATTTAGCCTGAACTCTTAAAACTAATGCCTCTTCTAAAAGGGAAAAGTCTTCACAACTAGAATTGGAACAGCTTATTTAGTTATGAACAGCATTTAAAATAAATACACAGGAGTTCCCATCATGGCCCAGCAGAAACGAATCTGACTAGCATCCATGAGGACACAGGTCCAATCCCTGGCCTCGCTCAGTGGGTTAAGGATCCAACATTGCCATGAGCTGTGTTGTAGGCTGCGGACTTGGCTTGGATCCCGCATTGCTGTGGCTGTGGCGTAGGCCGACAGCTACAGCTCTGATTTGACCACTAGCCTAGGAACTTCCACATGCGGCAGGTGCAGCCCTAAAAAGACAAAAATAAGTAAATTAAATAAATATGCAAATATGAATTACCAGTCTAAAAGAACAACTGTACAGGAACTGACTGCTAATGTGTTCTTTTGGGGGGATGAAAATATAAACCTGGGCTGTGGTGGTAGTTGCAGACTCCTGTAAATATACCAAAAAATACTGAATTGTATACTTCAAATGAGTTACTTGTATGGTATATGAATTATATTTTAATTAAGCAGTCTTTGCAAAGAATAAATATAGGAAATGAGAATTTCTTGGTAAATACATAATACTATATATATATATATATATATATATATATATATACTTTTCTTTTTTTTTTTTTTTTCTTGTTAGGGCCACATCTGTGGCATAGTTAAGTTCCCAGGCGAGGGGTCGAACCAGTGCTACAGCTGCTGGCATACACCACAGCAATAGCCACAGCCACACGGGATCCAACCCATGTCTGTGACCAACACCACAGCTCACGGCAATGCTGGATCCTTAACACGCTGAGCAAGGCCAGGGATGGAACCCACATCCTCATGGATACCAGCCAGGTTTGTTTCTGTTCCACTACAATGGGAACTCCCATACTACTAAACATAAATATAATTATATATAATATATAATTATAGCAAGCTTAAATTTAAACTATATAAAATAACCAACTTAGTATAAGTAACCACTTACCTGTGATACCAAGGCCACAGTAATGAGCCTTAGCATCCCACTGTATAAGTATATAACAAAATGGACTTTACTCCCCCCACCTTTTTTTGGCCACACCCAAGGCATGTAGAAATTCCCGGGCATGTCAAACTCTCGAATCTGACTAGCATCTGTGAGGTCACAGGTTTGATCCCTGGCCTCTCTCAATGGGTTAAGGATTCAGCATTGCCTTGATCTGTGATGCAGGTTGCAGACCAAGTTTGGATCCAGCGTGGCTGTGGCTGTGGTGTAGGCTGGCAGCTGTAGCTCCAATTCGACCTGAGAACCTCCATATGCCATGGGTGTGGCCCAGAAGAGAAAAGAAAAAAGAAAAAAAGGAAGGAGGAAAAAAGGAAAAAAAACGCATTTCAAATCCCTAAGTGTCCAAGGAGTAAATTCCTTAAATGATGAAAGCTTATTTTCAAAAGAATATTACTCTTTTCTACACTGTCATATAGTACAGTTATAACTATTATACACAGGTTTAAACATATGATTACATGAATTCAACCTGAATTTCTTGAGGTAAAATAAGAATATTACCTCCTATTCATGTCTACCTTAATCTGTTTTCAAACAACCCTACAAACAATACAAATATTAATAGCATTTGTGTTCATATGGTTGTGGACCAATTTTGAAAAAATATAACTTAGTGTTTATTAAGCACAGTTTCTCTTTGACAAAGCAACATAAAAGTCCTTTCCCTTCTTATCTTGTTCTAAAAAGAGAAAATTACTTTGAATATAAAGGTGAAGACATATGCTTCAAAGAAATTAATACTTTGGAGAAAGTCAGTGTGACTCTCACTTTACTTCTTGCTGTTAGCTATTAAAATAATATTTGCTTTGCCTGAAACGTAAAAATATCCAAGGTTGACAACTGCAACTGTGATAAACTGAATTTAGGAAAAAATATAGAAATGTAATTATAATGGAACATGAAGGAAAAAATTATTCTAAGTTTATCTACTACACGTTAAAAAAGGGTAATAGTAAGAAATTTTTTCAGTCATCTAAAACCAACTGGACAGACATGCTCAGCCTAAAACAGCAGTACCTTTTTCTTTTTACCTGAGATTAAAATTTTATTCCTTTCCTCACTAAACAGCTGTTTCTAACTTTCAGGTAATGTAATCTGAAGCCTTAAGTGCTCATTTGAAATTCTAAGAGAGTATTCCCAAATCACCACATTATACTATACTCATTTTGGTGGGATATTTATCAACACAAATTATTTATTTCACCCTAGAGGTTTAAAAACTGCTCACCATGACAGATAAAATACACAATTCCTTTTCAACCAATGTATGCCGGTAACATTTGCTTACATACGGGATCAAAAACAAAGGTTGCATACATACGTAATGTTTTTTTTTTTTTAAGATAGAAGTAAAAAGTTCAAACTTTCTACCTAAAGACAACAAGTATTTGAAACTTTTTGGAAAATGAGCATGCATCTCTCTATAACATCCTACATAGGAGGATGATCAACATGGTTTCCAGAGAAGTGATGAAAAACAGACATTAAAAAAAAGAGATTTTAAAGGAAAATACAGTATAAATTTTCCTAAGACTATGAAAGATGAATTATCAGCATAAGACTCCTTTAAGAACTCCTCCACATTTTATTTCAATTCAGCAAGGTATAAATTCATAATTCTAATCATAAAGCCTACCTTACTATGTAAATTATAGTAAATACAGTCTACATGGAACACTTTTTAACCAGAAGAGGAAGTAAATCTTCTGAATGATTTAAGTAATCATTCTTCTGAATAATTCTTTTTCAATAAGTACATACCATTTGCTACATTTCAAGCACAGATTTAAAAATTCCAAAATTATTATCATTAATTATAACCCCTAAGCAGTTCCTATAATTTCTCTCATTTAGGCAGATGAAAAAACTAAGTAGAGAAGTGAGGAATGCTTTATAAGGCTATAAACCAAACACATCAGTACCAAGACTCCACAGCAAAAAAAAAAAAAAATTTAAATAATCCTAGAAAGTCTATCAAATACAGAAATTTTTAAGTAATCCTAGAAAGTCTATCAAATAAAAAAAATTTGTTTAAAGAAAAAAACACTCAAATGTACTTTTCAAATAATTCTCCAGTTACAACTCCATTTTTTCGAACTGCCATCTCTCATTTTTAGAACCATTCCCAAGTTTACTTAGATTATCCCCAAAACTCAGCATTTAATTTCATCATATCAGAAAAAAAAAAAAGGAGAGAGAGAGAGAAAACTTCCAAGTCTACCAATGAAATCAGACTGCTCCCCATCGTCAGCACCTACCTGCGGTCCTCCGATTTGGGGATGGGGTTGGTGCAGCGCTGGCTGTTATACTTGGCCACATATTCACATTGCTTGAAGGGGGCAGTCTTGTCCTCCAGAACGTGTCTGATACAGAAAGCGTAGCCGTTGAGTCGCCGCTGCTTGCACAGTTTGGGGCTATATGAGCACAAGGGCTTATTGTCAACCTCAGAGAAGTGTATATGTTTCCCTTCATACATCACGTGACTCTATTCCTTGTGAACATCAGCTAAAAGACCACCACAGGAAAAAAAAAAGAAAGAAAGAAACCCAAATGATAAATCAGAGAGTGTAAGGCAGATTTAAGTTGAGAATTTCACTGAGGGACTTCTGGCCCCACAGCCATACCTGATTTTAAATCTTCTGCACCATAGCAATGTTAAGAGAACCCCAAGGATACCACAGTTTGGAATGCTGCAGAATCAAGATGAAGCAGATTGTCTACAAAAATATCAAAAGGCCTAGTTAACAAATAGAAATAAGTAAAGCTTGCTCACCTGGGAAGTATAATACTAGGATATCACCCTTCCTAAAGGGACGAATTCTTCAGTACTGAATTCAAATATGAAACATAAAATATTAAGTAACCCTACCACTCCAAATTGAACTAATTTTTACTCTGGTTGTTTTATAAATACCTCAAAGCAGCAGGGCTCTTCCACCAAACAAATGTCATAAGGTGGTAGGTCTTTATTATTATTTCACTGCATGCTATACCTATTTTCAGACCCCAAATCTCTTTATAATGCCATTCAATGAGCTCTACAGACCCAAAACTTCCCTCAGAAATTCTATACTTTTTGGAGTTCCCGTTGTGGCACAGCAGTTAATGAATCCGACTAGGAACCACGAGGTTGCGGGTTCGATCCCTGGCCTCGTTCAGTGGGTTAAGGATCTGGCATTGCCGTGAGCTGTATGTGGTGTAGGCTGCAGACGCAGCTCAGATCCTGCGTTGCTGTGGCTGTGCTGTAGGCTGGCAGTTGCAGCTCCTATTTGACCCCTAGCCTGGGAACTTCCATATGCTGTGGATGTACCCCAAAAAAAGATATTTAAAAAAAAATGTCATTTTCCCTCTAATAGTCCCCCACACCCATCCCATCCAAACTATAAACTTCATCAGCCCAAAGACTAGTCACCACATTTCCATCATTCAATCCAGTGCCCTGCACCACACTGTGCTCCCAATTACCCCAAATAGCATAACAGTCGCAGTTTTTGAGTCTTTGGAGGTTTAGTAAGAAAACGGAAGGAAGAAATCACACAGTAGTCACTACCTCCGAACACACAAAACATCCAGCAGTGACATTTATGTCTAATGTAACATATAGTCTACAATGAAACTGAAACAACTAATTGGTCAAGTCAGGATCATAGGGGGCTGCTATGATTTACTCCATCTTCTCCACACTCCCAAAATCACCCAGAACAGTTTAAATATCAGCTACAGAGAAACTCAAGAAACACTCTCTTGGAGTTCCTGTTGTAGCACAGCAGAAACGAATCCACCTAGGAACCATGAGGTTGCATATTCGATGGGTTAAGGATCTGGTGTTGCCACGAGCTGTGTGGTGTAAGTCACAGATGTGGCTCAGATCCTGTGTTGCTGTGGCTGTGGCTGTGGCTGTGGCATAGGCCAGCAGCTATAGTTCCAATTCGACCCCTAGCCTGGGAACCTCCATACGCCTCTAGTGTGGCCCTAAAAAAAGAAAGAGAGAGAGAGAGAGAGAGAGAGAGAAAGAAAGGAACACTGTCTCCTTTGCAAAACCAAATATGAAATTCCTTACACCAATAAATGACAAGATACATAAATCCTTGAGGAGTCAGAAGATGTGTTTGCTCAACACACTAAACTCCATGATCAGTATATGTTAATAAGTACTAAACAAGTAGAAATTATTACTCATAAATGTTAATTCTTATTTCTACTGATGATAAAGGTAGAGAATTTTTATTACCCTTGAGAAGCATTTCACTTTCTCTAGCAGGGGGAAGAGAAAAAAAGAAAAACCAAACGCTGAAATATTAGCTTGGTTAACAGAAAGCACATTTATTAACTGAGTAAACCTATACATTAATGTAAAACAAAAATAAGAGCTTTCTATTTTCACTTTATTAGGAGGAAAGGGAGAAAAGTCAGACTAAAAATGTAAATTTAGCTGCTCCAAAGGTCTGGATGTTTAGGACAGGAAATTATTTCAAAGCAAACCCATGATGTTTCATTTTCACACTTTCTCTTTGGCCTGCTCATTCACTTGGGCAAACAAAGCTTTCATAAACTAGTTCAGGTGAATCTGTATGAAATTTGGGAAATAAGTAGGCCAAATATAAATAAGTGAAAAAAGCAACTTACATAATCAAATTTGCCATTATGAAAAAAGCCTATATATCTTTTTTTAAAGCTTTTTTAAATTTAAATTTTAGGATCTATATACTGAAAAAAACAGAAGAGTCAATTCAGGGGGCTTTTTTATGAGCAAATGATACCACAGTCTTGCCTGTCACGTGCTTCCAAGGAATTCTGTAAATCAAATTAGTTACATAAGATGTTGAATGGTGAGAGTCTGTCACATTTGTTACTTTTAATTCCTAAGTGGTCAATATCTAATATGTTCACTTCTGGGTAAGAAAAAAGGCATTTTGGTCCACCAATTCACCTACTCGCTCCTGGAGGACATTAACCAACTCTGATATTACAAAGACATGTGTGTCATCAATGTCCTGAAGGATAAACTTCTTCCCTAGGGCACTGGACTCACTCATGTACAGCAGAAACTGCCTCATGGCAGGGTCACATTCTATAGGCACTCCTTTCAAGACGCTGACCATCATTTCCCAGTCAGAAGGTGCAGGTAACCTTTAAAATGCTTTCACCCATGGGAGTTCCCATCGTGGCTCAGTGGTTAACAAATCCGACTAGGAACCATGAGGTTGCGGATTCGATCCCTTGCCTTGCTCAGTGGGTTAAGGATCCGGCTTGGATCCCGCGTTGCTGTGGCTGTGGTGTAGGCCGGCAGCTACAGCTCCTGTTAGACCCCTAGCCTGGGAACCTCCATATGCCTCGAGTATGCAGCCCTAGAAAAGGCAAAAAGACAAAAAAAAAAAAAAAAAGCTTTCACCCATGGATTCAGCAGCTCCTTGGCGTCGCCTACAGAGTGCCAAAAGCCTATATATCTATATGTATGAGAATATTTTGTAAGTCATACCTGGGTAACAATTACTTTTCACTCCCACATATTTTAGGTGGCATCATATCTATCAAGATTGATGATTTCCCCTTTCTAATTTCTTTATGCAGCTTTTCTTTTCCTATTTGAATTGGCTAGAACTGCTGGAATGATGTTAATAATAACAACTAGTTACTCATTTCGAGTCAATGGCAGGAATAATGCTGACTTCTGTATTATGCTAAGGAAGTATGAAGTAATTCCTACTTTATTAAGAGTTTTTGTTTTGTTTTTTTTTTTTTTCAAAAAAAAGCTCAAGAATTGATGGCTAATTTTACCAAAATCTTTTTCAGCTTCTAGGGAAATGATAATTTTCTCTTCCGTACTTGAAAACATATACTGAAACTATTTAATATTTCCTGATACTATACACTTCTTATATTACTGGGGTTAAAAACAACTTGGTCATTATTATTCTTCTAAGGTGTTGCTGAGTTTCACTAATATTTAGGATTTTTGTACTTTGAGAATGTCTAGAGTTTTGTGTGTGTGTACTTTGTCAAAATTAGGTGTTAATATTTCAAAAAATAATTAAGAAAAATTTTTTGTCTTTTTCTATGTTCTTGAGCAAGTTAAAAAACATTGTAGCTATAATTTTCCTTGGAAGTTTGCGTAGGAAGTTCCATTGTGGCACAGTGGAAACGAATCTGCCTAGGGTCTATGAGGATACAGGTTCAATTCCTGGCCTCGCTCAGTGGTCAGGGATCCAGCATTGCTGTGAGCTGTGTTGTAGGCCAACGGCTACAGCTCTGATTCAGCCCCTAGCCTGGGAACTTCCATATGCCGCAGGTGTGGCCCTAAAAAGCAAAAAAAAAAAAGTTGCCTAGTCTGCTGTATAGCCCAACGAACTATATCTGATCATTTGTGATGGAACATGATGGAGGATAATGGATAATGTGAAAAAAAGATATATATATATATATATATAGATATATAGATATAGATATAGATATAGATATAGATATAGATATAGATATAGATATGTTGTATATCTATATATATGTATAACTGGGTTGCTTTGCTGTACAGCAGAAATTGACAGAACATTGTGAATGAACTATAATAATTTTTTTTTTAAAAAAAGGTTGCCTAGGCCTAGTTATACTTTTTTGTTTTTAAATTTATCTATATACAGTTTAGCAATATAACCTCTTACACTTGATTTCCTAAATGTCTATGATTCACTTTCATAGACTATGTATGTCCATAGATATATGTGATATTTGTGCTTTTTCCCTTTGTTCATGATTTGGCTCAAAAGGAGTTATTTGTTAAATATTTTTACCAATATCCCCCCCAAAACAAGCAAACAAACAAACAAAATCTCTTGGATTCATTAGCACCTCTATGTATGTTTTCTAATTCATCAGTTTCTCCTTTTTATCTTTACGAATACCTTCTTTCTGCTTTATTTCCATTTATTTTATTATTATTATTATTATTATTATTGTTATTATTATTATTATTATTTGTCTTTTTGCCTTATCTAGGGCTGCACCCGCGGCATGTGGAGATTCCCAGGCTAGGGGGTCTAATAGGAGCTATAGCCACCGGCCTACACCAGAGCCACAGCAACGCAGGATCCAAGCTGCATCCGCAACCTACACCACAGCTCACGGCAACGCTGGACCCTTAGCCCACTGAGCAAGGCCAGGGATCGAACCCACAAGCTCATGGTTCCTAGTCAGATTCGTTAACCACTGAGGCACGACGGGAACTCCTATTTTATTATTTTTTTAACTCATTGGACTGAATTTTTATTGTCATTATTTTCTCACTTAGTAATTAGTTTACATGTATGAATTTCCCTGAGTTTTGTTTTAATCATATCCCATAGGTACTAATATACAGAATTCTGATCATCAGTAATTTCTAGTTGATTTGGTTTTTATTTTTTAATTTCTCTTTGATCCAAGAGTTATTTAATTTTTTCAGATGTTAGTTTTATGCTTCCCTGTGCTTCAGTTCTAGTTAAGAATAAGGCACATACCATACTGGTATCTGAGCAATTCCCTGTTTTCAGCAAAGGGACCAAGCTTCCAGAGCCCTGAAGACAAGGGCTAATATCCCAGAGCATGGACTCATTTCCCACTCTACCTTCATGGCTGAGCAGCTGCCAAGAACAAAGGCCGCATCTCCTAATATCTAGCCAACAAACGCTAACTGACTGCTTCTCTGAGATGCCCACAAGTGTATTTGAGGAGAAGTTTTGAGAACAAGCCGAGGAGCGGCTATCCTATGCGACCATAGAGATTCCCACAAAAGAATCTGCATGTCATGGAGGCAATAGTTCAGGCAGAAGAAGCTGGAGAAAATAGGAGAAAAAACGCTTGAAGAAAAGGCTGGGTGCAGTTGCCCTCGCATCTTCAGAGCACAGCAGCAGTGCAGAGCAGGAGACAAGAGTTTGCTGTGAGTCGGGAGAGCTGGCTAGAGCACACACTGTTCCCTGGGCAAGTGTGTTCTGTCCTTGGCTGCCTCCCAGGAGTGTGAGACCCCAAAAGAAAAAAAAGCAAAAGCCCCAGGAGGCTCCTCAGGAGAACAGAATGGAAGACCTATGTCTTTCTGCAAACCTAAGAAAAAGAAACTTTTTCCAAGGAAAACCTGGTTAGTAGTGATCCTGGAGAGACAGCTAGCAGTGGAAGAAATTTCCCCAAAGAGGAACTAGTCAGTGACCCCGAATAGTCAGGAAACAAGTGTCCCCAAGAAAAAGGGGAAATTCTCTCCCAAGGAAGACACATTCAGCAGTGGACTGCTAGAATCTGCTGGCAGCAAGAACAGCAGATCTAAGAAAGTTTCAAAAGCTATCCAGGAAGATTAGAATGGACACTTCCCTGCTTATGCCCACAGAGTTATTTCTTAACCCATCACCTATCTACTACTAATAAAAACAAATTCACAAGGAAAAAAGGAGAACAAAGAAGAGGGAGGACAATCTGCATATATCTCTGACTTTTGGATTTCACTGAGTTTTTTTTTGGGGGGGGCCTAATATGTATTCCTGAAACAGTATTCACTGTTTCCAGGGTATGTTTTTTGTTATACCATATATTATTCCATACTACTATTGTTATTATAGTATATATATTATATGTGGTATATAATACATATAGTATATAGTTCCTTATATATTATTCATAATACATATATATTTGTTATACCATATATTATATATACACATATATTATTATATTATACTATTAACATTCTCATTATTTGCTTGCTCTATCTACCAAGAGTTAGAAAAGATGAATCAAAATCCCTACTATAAATCTTATTTGTTTCTCCTTGTATTCCCCCCCCTTTTTTTTTTGCTTTTTGGGGCCACACCCGTGGCATATAGAGGTTCCCAGGCTAGGGGTCGAATCAGAACTGTAGCTGCTGTACTACACCAGAGCCATAGCAACGCCAGATCTGAGGCACGTCTGCGACCTATATACCACAGCTCATGGCAACACCGGATCCTTAACCCACTGAACGAGGCCAGGGATCAAACCCACAACCTCATGGTTCCTAGTCACATCTGTTTCCACCAAGCCACAATGGGAACTCCTCTCCTTGTATTTGATAAATTTTAAAGCTGTATTATTTGATATATGAGATTCATGACCACTAGACTGTAATTCTTTATCATTAGGAAATACAGCTCAATTGATTCTTTTTGTCTTGAATTCAACCTTGTCTGACACTAATATCTGGACTCCATTTTTTTGGATTTGAATTTGCTTTAAGTCTTTGTCCATCCTTTTACGCTCAAGTTTTGTCAGGCACTGTTTTAGATCACAGGTCAGCAAACTCTGTGGCTTCTAAAATAAATTTAGTCCACTGCCTATTTTTGCAAATAAAGTTTTATTGGAACACTGTCCTGTCCACTTATTTATATGTTGTCTATGACTTGCTTTCACGCTGTAATAGAACTAAGCAGCTGGGACAGAGATTGTACAGCCAAAAAGCCTAAAATATTTACTAAAATATTATTTGCTGGTTCCTTTTTAGATGCATCTCTAACAGGTTTCATTTTTTCGCTCCAATCCGAGTCTGAGTCATTTTCTTTTAATAAATGAGTTGATCCGATTCATAGGTTTGTTGTATTTACTCGTGTTACAAATATTTCACCTTAATTTTATTATCTCTTTTTTTGCATTGCTTCTAGCTTTCAATTCTATTTTACTATTATATATTTCATTATATAGTATGTTTTCTTAGAGTTCCCATTATAGCACAGTGAGTTAAGAATCTCACTGCAGCAGCTTGGGTCACTGCACAGGTTCCATCCTGGCCTGGAGCAGTAGGTTAAAGGATCCTGCATTGCCACAGCTGTGGCATAGGTCACAGCTGTGGCTCAGATTCAGTTCTTGGCTTGGGAACTTACATATGCTGTGGGTGCAGCCAAAAAAAAAAAAAAAACCCAAAACACATTTCTTTACTCCAAACTAAGAAAATTAGCATATTTATCATGACTGTGATTGACCTCATGAGAAAACTTTCCACTTTGTAGCTACCTACACATCTCCAACTATTTCTTCCTTATAGTATTGTTTTCATATTGTCATAATTTATGACATTTTAAAGTTTACATTTCAAGTTATGCAATGCTATCACCAATCCTTTTTCTTTTTCTCTTTTCTTTTTAAGG
Source organism: Catagonus wagneri (assembly GCA_004024745.2). Classification (NCBI taxonomy): domain Eukaryota; kingdom Metazoa; phylum Chordata; class Mammalia; order Artiodactyla; family Tayassuidae; genus Catagonus; species Catagonus wagneri. The sequence continues at coordinate 7,825,006 of PVHT020000144.1, forward strand.
CCACGCCTGAGGCATATCTAAGCATCCAGGCCAGGGGTCAATTCGGAGCTGCAGCTGCAGCCTACAGCATATCCTCAGCAACACCAGATCTGAGCAGCATCTGTGACCTATGACGCAGCCTATAGTAATGTCAGCCTTAACCCACTAAGCTACAATGGAAACTCCTCTACCAACAATCCTTTTAACTTAAGTTTTCAACTGTTGATTCTAGTCTATGATATAGTTACCTCCCTTCTCCACCTCCCCTCCAAGGGCTGACTCATAAGAAATTAGCCATGGTTTTTCTGTTTAAAAAATATGTCAATTGAGGAGTTCCCTCTGTGGCTCAGGAGAAACAAATGTGACTAATATCCATGAGGATGCAGGTTTGACCCCTGGCCTTGCTTAGTGGATTAAGGATCCAGCGTTGCCGCGAGCTGTGGTGTAGGTCACAGACATGGCTTGGATCCCGTATGGTTATGGCTATGGCTGTGGCTGTGGCATAGGCCAGTGGCTACAGATCTGATTGACCCCTAGCCTGGAACCTTCATATGCTGCAGGTGTGGTCCTTAAAAAGAAAAAAAAAGTCAATTGACATAGAGTTCCCGCAGTGGGTTAAAGATCCAGTGCCGTCTCTGTGGTGGCACAGGTTCAATCCCCAGCCTGGTACAGTTAAAGATCCAGCAAAGTCCCAGCTGCTCCCCAAATTCGATCCCTGGCCTGAGAACTTCCATAGGTCATGAGTGTGGCCAAAAAAAAAAAAAAAATTATGCATGTGTGTGTGTGTGTTCATCAACTGATACTAAACTAGAGCTTGCCTGAACGTAAAATTCTTGGGCCATATGTTTTTTTGGTCTACTGATTTTGTACAGCTTTTTTCAGTGACTTATAGAATGGAAAAGCCTGAGGCCAGGCTCTTTTATAGGTCTGATTTTTTCACTCCATTTTGACCTAACAATAAAAGTCTTCATATTTAAAAACTAGAAACCATCCTAGAATTTCAAGTCTTTTTTCTTTTACTGTGGAAAACTCTTCCTTAAAATCTTTTTTTTTTTTTTTTTTTTTTAGGGCTGTACCCACGGCATATGGAGGTTCCCAGGCAAGGGGTCGAATTGGAGCTACAGCTGCCAGCCTACATCACAACCACAGCCACACCAGATCTGAGCTGCGTGTGCAACCTACACCACAGCTCACAGCAACGCTGGATCCTTAACCCACTGAGCAAGGCCAGGGATCAAACCCGCAACCTCATAGTTCCTAGTCAGATTCGTTTCTGCTATGCCGTGACAGGAACTCCTCTTCCTTAATATCTTGAGATGTTTTTCTACTCCATTTACTCTATTGTATTCTTCAGGGGTACCAATGATCAAAATGCTAGATTTGCTATCTTCCATATCTATCACTCTCTCTCTAGTCTTTCTTAATTTTTACTTTTTCCTTTTTTTTTTGGTCTTTTTAGGGCCACACCCGCGGCATATGGAGGTTCCCAGGCTAGGGGTCTAACAGGAGCTGTAGCCGCCGGCCTTCGCCACAGCCACAGCAACGCTGGATCAGAGCTGCATCTGCAACCTACATCACAGCTCACGGCAACGCCGGATCATTAATCCACTGAGCGATGCCAGGGATCGAACCAGCAACCTCATGGTTCCTAGTCAGATTTGTTTTCCCTGCGCCACGACGGGAACTCCTATTTTTTCCATTTTGGATTGCTCAGATCTCTCAAGCTTATCTCCATTAACCTCAGCTATAGTGAATATGCGCCACCTTGAAAGTGACCTTCGTTTCCTTTTTTTCCTTCTTTTTAGGGCCACATCTGAAGCATATGTAAGTTCCCAGGCTAGGGGTCAAATCGGAGCTGCACTGCTGCCTACACCACAGCCACAGCAATGCCAGATCCTAGCCGCATCTACGACCTACACCACAGCTCATGGCAACGCCAGATCCTTAAACCCACTGAGTGGGACCAGAGACTGAACCCGCATATCTCATGGATATTAGTTGGTTTCTTAGCCTGCTACGAAGGGAACTCTGTTACCTCCATTTTTATAATGACCACAGATTCCTCTTTTATTTCATACCTTGGTTCCATCAGCTCACTCTTCTTACTTATTTCTTGAGCTTTTTAATCTTATCTTTAAGTTCCTATTTCAGAGGAGCCATGTCTCACTCCCAACTAGACACGCTACTTTCCACTATAAGGAACTATTTATTTATAATTTTTACTTTCTCTGCTCTTTCTGAAAACGATCACCTCCAACACTCTTCCTTTGAGGCTTGACTCAATATGGACTAGTCTCCCCAACTCACAGGGACCCACGTGGCATAGATTTTTAGGGGATGATCATTTAGGCTTTCTTTCTCTCCACTTGACCGAGAGCAATAGCTGTACAACTGCACGCTGCCAGTTTCTCCTCTATTCTCAACTTCTCGCAAAAATAGCATGACTATACAGTTTGCTATTCAACCCCACCTCTCTTGCCACTCAGGGGGCACAATGTACGTGCCAACCTTGCTACGCCTAATATGGGGATCACTAGTTTTGTCCCCATGGTGTGTCGCCTACTTGGGAGAAGGCTGCCCCCTGGCTTCGCCTAAGTTCTACAGAGGAAAACATCCTCTCTTGCCCTAGTTCAATTTTTTTTTTTTCCCCAACAGCATGTGGAAGTTTCTAGGCCAGGATCGAACCTACACCACAGCTGTGATAATGCTGGATCCTTAACCCGCTGTACCACAAGAAAACTCCATGTCCCAATTCAATTACCACTGCCTTTAAATAGCATTATTTCATATATTCTAATTTTTTTTTTTTAGGGCCACATCTGCATATGGAAGTTCCCAGGCTAGAGGTCAAATCAGAACTGCATCTAAGGCCTTTACCACAGCCACAGCAACACCAGATCGAAGCCACATCTGCGACCTACACGATAGCTCACAGGAACGCCAAATCCCTACCCACTGAGCTAAGCCAAGGATCGAACCCACATCCTCATGGACACTTGGGTTCTTAACCTGCTGAGCCACACGGGAACTCCCATATATTCTGGTCACTACATTTTGCTAATAGTCAAAGATTGAGTTACCCTTCTGTTTCTCATTCTCTTCATTCTTTTTAACTGGTTTAGAGAGAACAGAGATGTTAGTATTCTGCCATCATTAACCAGAAATAGCTTTTAAACTTTATCTTTAATAAATATATTAAATATCTTAATATAGAAAATATACCAGAATAAAATTAAAAAAAAATCATAAATTTATTATCTAGTTGTTACAACAAACTTGTCCTTATGTAATCATTTTCTGTTTTTTCATTTTAAAGAATCAACCTGCGGAGTTACCGTCACGGCTCAGTGGTTAACGAATCCAACTAGGAACCATGAGGTTGCGGGTTCGATCCCTGGCCTTGCTCAGTGGCTTAAGGATCCGGCGTTGCCGTGAGCTGTGGTGTAGGCTGCAGACGCGGCTCGGATCCCGCATTGCTGTGGCTGTGGTGAACACCGGCAGCTATAGCTCCTGATAGCCCCCAAACCTGGGAACCTCCATATGCCATGGGTGCGGCCCTAGATAAGGCAAACAAACAAATAAATAAATAAATAAATAATCAATCAACCTGCTATTACGGAAGTTACTAAACTTGATTTAGTTTATCTCCACTATGTCAGATTCATACGATTCTAGCTTTAATGGCAAGTATTTATATATTAAACTCTATGACAAGTCTATCATTTTCCCAGAAGCTATGGAGGATATAATAGTAAAAGATATAATTTTTGCTCATAGAAGATTATATCTCTGTAATGAGATGCATTCAGAAGAAAGGAAGTGAATTATTGACAGACTGCACTCAGCTCGGAGCACCCCAGGCTCCTCTGGTCTCGCCAAGCCTAAAAATTCATTATCTATCCAACCGCCCCCTTGCAGCATTTGCCACAAGGTACCAAAGCACCCACTAATCACCCACTAATCACCTCTATGCCATTACAAATGGTATTTAATTGGAACATCTTATAAACAACTTCTCTTCAACCTTAAATTTTTTTACATCCACCTATTATTTTTTTCTATTTCTGTGATTTTTAATGTTTCGAAGCCCTACTAAAAGCCAACTTTGCATCATTCTTTCTACCTTCTTTTTGAGCAACCACTTATCTGTTTTCCATTTTCAATTCCTTTAAAAGCCCAATTTAATCTTTATACTTATATTTTCAATTTCCTGATGTATTCAGACTCATTTTATACACCATAAAAGGAAAAACTGTTGGGGTAAATGGCCCTCTGCTGTGAAGTCTAACTTTCTTCTAAGTGAGTATTATTTAATATCAAAATCATTTTGTCTATAAACTAGAAAAAAGTATTTATCTGATCTTTTCTACATTACAATTTTTTTCTTTTTTTTCCCTCTTTTTTTTTTTTTTGCTGTGCCCACTGGATGTGGAAGTTTCTGGGCCAGGTATCAAACCCATGCCACAGCAGCAGCCCAGTCCACTGCAATGACAACGCTGGATCCCTAACCCACTGGGCCACAAGGGCTTTCCAAAGGTTTTCTTCTTTTTAATTAAAAAAGAAATCATGACAAAAGCACTAAGGCAGATCTCAGGAAAAAACAAAAACAACCCTACTGTGTTTTCATTCTTTACATCTAGCCTTCCACCACCAAAAAGCGAAGTTCACAGGGCCTTCACTCTTTGACATTCATTATAAGATACAAATAAGAGAGGAAACATATACTATATAAAGCTCACATGATTGTAATCAAATGTCAGACTCTAAGATTTAAATACTATTCCATTGTCTAATCCATGAAGAACTACACCTAAGCTCTACCTTTTACTACATGAATATCACTTCAAAAAGAAATCCTATCTACACTAAATTTACCACAGGTACAGCATATACTATCTTCAGTTGTGAAAATTGCTTACTTAGGAATAGAACACAAACACATCTATGCTCCCCTACAGAAGAAAACTGAGGTAATTAAGCACTTTAGAGCAGCACTAGGATACTCTTAGTATTACCAAAAAAAAGAAAAATAACAATTACTGAGAACAGACTCACAGAAAGAATATGCTCAGCAAGCATATCCATATACTGGAATTCAGGGATAGGAAATACGCGTAGGTGGTTTTTTTTTTTCCTTTTAGGGCTGCACCTGTGGCATATGGAAGTTCCCAGACCAGGGGTCCAGTCAGACCTGCAGCTACCAGCCTAGGCCACAGCCACAGCAACGCCAAACCTGAGCTGCATCTGTGAACTACACCACAGGTGACCCATACCACAGCTCACAGCATCACCAGATCCTTAACCCACTGAGCAAGGTCTGGGATCGAATCCACAGCTTCACAGATACTAGTCAGATTTGTAACCCGCTGAGCCACAATGGGAACTCCAGGAAGTATGGGTAGGTGTAAAATCTTAAAAAAAAAAAAAAGTTCCCATTGTGGCTCAGTGGTTAACAAATCTGACTAGTATCCATGAGGACGTGGGTTCCATCCCTGGCTTTGCTCAGTGGGTTAAGGAGCCGGTGTTGCCGTGAGCTATGGTGTAGACTTGGTTCCTGGGAACCTCCATATGCTGCAGATGTGGCCCTAAAAAGCAAAAAAAAAAGAAAAAAAATCCTTTTTGATATTACATGTTGTATTTAGTTGAAAAATAAAAACAGGAGTTCCCACTGTGGCACAGTGGGTTAAGAATCCAACTTTAGCAGTTCAGGTGCTGTGGAGTTACAGATTCGACCCCCAGCTAGGCACAGTGGGTTCAGGCTGGACACAGTAGGTTAAAGGATCCAGCACTGCTGCACTGTAGCTCAGATTCAATCCCTGGCCTGGGAATTTTCGTATGCCTTAGGTGTGGCCATTTAAAAAAATAAAAAGGAGTTCCCGTTGTGGTGCAGCAGAAACAAACCTGACTAGGAACCATAAGGTTGCAGGTACGATCCCTGGCCTCACTCTGTGGATTAAAGATCCAGCATTGCCATGAGCGGTGGTGTAGGTCACATACACGGCTCAGATCCCGTGTTGCTGTTGCTGTGGCTGTGGCACAGACTCGCAACTACAACTCTGATTCGACCCCTAGCCTGGGAACACCCACATGTAGCCCTAAAAAGAAAAAAAAAATTAAAACAAAAGAAAGAAAAATCAAACAACTCCTTTCCACAGTTTCTTTCTTCCTGCAAATATGAAAGGATAAGACAACAGCAGGGAGAAAAGTAAGGAAGATGATCTTTTAACAAAAGCTACACACAGTCCTTCTGGTTTTCCAATAGCAGCCATAAACCAATTTGCAAAAATATTCTCTTTGGGACTGCCGCTGTCTCACCTCCATGTGGAATCTCTGTATGTCATTACTGTTCTTTTGAGTCTCATGTTTCAGGAACATGTTCATTTCACTGCCAGAGCATTTTCCCCTAATTGCCATCTGTAATTTTATATCTACTCCCTTTTAGGAGCCTAGACCTACAACATACCTTACATTTTTTTCTTCTTTCTTTTTTCTGGGGGTGGGGTGGGGGATAATACCATTCCATTTATTTATTTGTTTATTTTTGCTTTTTAGGGCACCTGCGGCATATGTAGGTTCCCAGGCTGGGGGCTGAATCGGAGCCGTAGCTGCTGGCCTACACCACAGCCACAGCAATGCAGGATCCAAGCCATGTCTGTGACCTACACCACAGCTCACGGCAGAGCCGGATCCTTAACCCACTGAGCGAGGTCAGGGCTGGAACCTGTGTCCTCATGGATGCTACTCAGATTCCTTAACCAATGAGCCACAACGGGAACTCCTTGTTTATTTATTATTAATTAAGGCAGGTGATTTACAATGTTGGGCCAATTTCCGCTGTAACAGTTTTTTCTAACCCAACATGAACCTAAATTCTCAGAATGTTAGTTTTCTTATATATTTAATACAAACATTTACTCATCCCAGATAATATACTGTAAAGTCTTTAAAAAAATGTGTCCTCCCTCCACCATTTTAAGCTTTCTCTGGAAAGAGTTTTGTTTTTTGGCTGCAGCATGCTTGTAGCAGCTTAATGCAGGATCTCAGTTCCCAGACGAGAGTATCAAACCTAGGCTGCAGTGGTGACAGCACAAATCCTAACCACTAGACTACCAGGGAACTCCCCTGAAATTAGTTTTAATTCAACTTCATGGAGCATTAAAAATATGATACTGAAAGATGAGTATACTGATTTTTTTTAAGAATCCCACATATCAATGTGAAAAGTAGTAAGATTAGCTCAGAAATGATGAAAATCTATCAACTGATGATTCAAAGAGAAAGGTCAGTGAGAAAAATTGCCTATCACCCCAAAATATAAACATTATCCTACATAAAATTTAAACTAGAACATTTAAAAATAAATTAAATGCTTATTGAATGTCTATTATGTGCCAAATACTATGCTCAAACAGCACTGTACAAATGTTTGCATTATAAATTTTAATTAAAATGGCCTTTATGCTAGTTGAGAGCTCCTTACCGAATTTATTAGAAAAGAAAGGATAGCTCATGCAGTCACTGGCTTTAGTAGGTTTCAAAGGCCATGGTCAAATCTGGTTCTGCTAATTATTAGGTGTTTGACCTTGGGCAAGTTATTTAGGTTTTGGCTTTCTCACTATAAAGAAAGGATTATAATAGTATCTACCTCACTGAGTCGCTTAGGAGAATTAAATTAGGTATTTCATGTGCATGGTACTCAGCATATAGTAATCACTTAATGTTAACTACTATTAGAGCAGTAAGTAGTAGTTTATTGGCATTATCATTTTAATCAAAGATCTGCAGGGCTGAAATGCAGTCTCCAGCTGCTGGTGGTTTTCTGAATGGTACTATGTAATTCTCCATTAATTCAGGCCCTCCCACCTTCTTGGGGGTAGGGTAATAAAATCCACTAAGAACTGTTTCCTATAATCCATAATAAAAATTTAATATTAAAAATATTTCCTACATTCTATAGAGCATCAATATACCGGTGTTCTTGGGATGGAAAATACTAACCATGAGCAGTGTTTGGGTCACGGCGTTTATTAGTTCCAGTTAATAACCCTTTACAACAAATGCTTTCTGAGTTCCTATCCATGACACAGTCACTCTTAATTAGAAACCCTATAGTGCAGGACAAGAAGAAGAAAAATTAAGTTGTAGCCACAGTCCTCAAAGTTCTTCTGTACTAAGAATCTGAAACTAATGGCCTCTTTGTTGCTAAATTCCAGGTACACTTTTCCATGCTTATCTTACTTGACCTCTTGGCAGCATCTGACACTGCTGACTACTTTCTCTTTCTTAAAAAAATCTCTTTCTGGCTGCTCAGCCAGTGGCTTCCTTTCTCTTAGCCTCCACACTGATGTCAATTTTCCCCAAGGTTCTTTTAATCTTATTTTATAGGGATGCCAGATGAAATGCCTACATGGGCTGCAGGTCAAGGGCAGACTTTGTTCATCTAAAGGGCAGACTCAAACCAGTTCCAACAAGTTGTTGCGACTGGGGGGGAAAATGCAGACCTAAGGTTTCCAGATCTTCCAATTTTTCGAAAGAAAATAAAAACCCCAATTTTCCCACAAAATCTTTTTCATGTCAGCAGCTCACTTAAACTCTTAAAATACAAGGTGTGACTTTGAGCCAGTTATTTTATAAAGCTGTTTCCTCATCTATGAAGCATCTGTGACAAAGTCACACACACACACAGTGAGTGTCAAACCAAACATTTTCATAGGCGTTCATTTTATCTATCCCCAAACCAGAAGTTACTATCCCAGGTTTCAAGCCAAATACATAAAATTGTGAATATGCACAAATGCATTTTTCTGGAGAAGGGTCCAGAAAGTTCATCACATTGCCCAAAAATGGCTAAGAACCACCAACTAAGCCAAATTTTTCTACTTCTACAACTTCAGCTGTTAATCTATATGAGGATGGTTTCCCACACCTACAGATCTGGTCAATCTGTGCAGACCACTTTACCTCTATAACCAGTCTCTCCACTGACTTCTCTCCATCTGCATTGCCAGGTTAGTTCAAACCTTCAATCTCTTCTCAGCAGCTGTCTCACTTGCCCTCCTTTGTTCCACTTTCTGTCCGATTCCAATCCTCTAAAATGCAAAGAGTTTATCTGGCCAAAGGACCTCATAAATGGAAAAAGGCATCCAAACCCCTGCGACTAAGTACAGACTGCTTAGGACCTGGCCAGGCTGACCACTCCCTCACCCTCTATTTATTCCCACTCCCTCTGCTCCTCAAATTTGCAATACAGAATACTCCTTTGTCCTTAGGCCTTTATTAGTAATTGCAGGTCCCACCTCCTGGAATGCCTTTCTAACTCCTCCCATTCATTTAGGGAAGAAATCCCCCCCACCCTCCCCAGGGAAAAATCCTTACTGCTTGCCCCTAGGCCAGAATAAGGAGGTTTCCTTCCTCCGGGCTAATCTATCCCCCATCATTCAATGTTGTAAATGTCAGCATTATTTTTCTTCTCCACTAGACTGAAAACTCCTCAAGGGCAGAGAATGAGTCTTTTTATTACAAGGCCTACAGCTACCACTGAAGAAGTTAAATGAAGGAAACAGCACTGGCTTCAGCAAATCCCATCATCACCTCAGATAAACATCCAGCCCTCCCAAGGTGAGCCTTCCAAAGCCACAGACTATTATTCAGCCCTTCAAAGCCATGCAACACAGATACCTGCAGGCAGATTACTTCAAGAGTTTAAAAAAGGAGCTACAAGTAAACCCACCTTTGCCCACTCCTTTACATTTGCCAGCTCAGAGTTCAACAGCAGAGACTAGACTAAACATCAAGCTGCTGAAACTTTCTAGGAATATACTGATTTTTTTATTGGCACAAAAATATTTATTTGTCCGATGAAAGAAATTATTATACTGCATCTGTACTCAAATACTAGTATTACTGAGTCAAGCACTCACTTTGAAATAATTCACATCAAGAATATTACAATTTTTTAAAGGGAAACAGTATATAAAGGTCATGCACCAGGCACATCCTAAAGGCCTTATGTGCAATTCCTCGTTTGATCATCACAGTAACCCTAAGAAGAAGGTGTTATTATCACCCCCTTTCACAGATGAATGAGACTTAATGGGATAAGGTAATTTATCCAAGTCACATAGGCAGGACTGAAGGTTAATCTGACTCCACAGCCCAAGCTTTTAACCAATACAAAACTATTTAATATTGTTAAATGGATGATCCTAGGATTATGTGGTGTGTATGTGTATATATATATATATATATATATATATTTGTCTTTTTGCCTTTTATGTAGAGCCGCACCCGCGGCATATGGAGTTCCCAGGCTAGGGGTCTAACAGGAGCTGTAGCTGCCGGCCTTCGCCACAGCCACAGCAACGCAGGATCCGAGCCGTGTCTGCAACCTTCACCACAGCTCACGGCAACGCCGGATCCTTAACCCACTGAACAAGGCCAGGGATCGAACCTGCAACCTCATGGTTCTTAGATTCGTTAACCACTGAGCCACAAAGGGAACTCCTATGTGGTATATATACACATACAATCAAAAAACAGAAAGAGAAAACACAACTAAATGTTCACAATGATTAATTCTTGAATGGTATGAATATGGGCACATAGTACCTTTAGTAAGGAAAAAAAAAAAAAAAAAGCCAAGAAAGAGAAATGTATTTAGACGCTGCTAACAGAAAAGTAAGGTGGGCTAAGGGAATTAAGAGCCAAGCACATGGGCTACCTCATCTAATCTTTACATCAAAAAAAAGTTATTTCCATTTTACAGATAAAGACCGAGGAACCCGCCCAGTGGAAGAACTGGGATCAGAACCCAGGGCCTAATCTTAATGTGGCTGACTGCAGGATACTCTGATAGAAATAAAATGCGATCAAAACGCTGTCTTAAAAACAAGTCAAATCCGGGAAAGAATCAAAACCAAGTAGCCTGGCATCTTAAATGCAAGAAGGGAAATAAAAGAGGCCTAAGGTTTGCACTTTAAGCTGATCAAGAGTATCTTTGCAAGTGTTCCTCCAAATCCAGAAGCACTGTCTAAAACCAGCCACTACAGTCTGGGTTTTGAGACAAACTGTTGCCAGATGGAAGGGGCAAGGAGACTCCACTGCAGTTTGTTTTGCAAAGCACAGAGCTGCATTAGCATTAGTTAAATGCACTTAGATGGGAGACCATGGTATAAGCACCAGAGTATCTGCTTTGAGAACAAATTGCTGTCTTCACCTATTCATCCATTGTTTACAAGTTACCACTACCAGGTGCTATCTGAGAATACTGCTAACTATATTCAGATATAAATGACCTCTCATTATCTATATCTACTGTTCCAAACCTGGACAGTGAGAGCTGCAAGCCCTGGGGGGACATCTCCCATAAGTATGAATGGATCAGCACTTTTTTTTAATAACACGTTTAATTTTGGGTGCTCTGACTTGGAAATTTTAAAACCCATCTAAACTATTAACTTCATTTCTCTAAAAACAGCACTGACATGATTTGCTGAGAAAAATGGTTGGGGTAGGGTATACAAATTTCCTTAATACAATCTTTCAGAGGAAAGAAAACTTGATTACCTCTAATTTATACATTAAAATAAACATCTACTTTTGAAACTAAATATTAGCGAAAAAGTACATTACCGTAGCAATTTAAAATTGTCAATATTTGCCCTGAAAGTCTTCTTAGTTTCAAACACAAAGTAACTGCTTAGATTATCAAATTCACCATTCCTTCAGGAATAAAGTGGCCCATGGGGTGATTAGATTAGGAAAGAGGGGGGTTGTACAGAACTTTTGGGATTTGTACATATACAGTTTTTGAAAGCTTAGCAATGTGAAACTGACAGTATTAGCTTAAAAAATACCAAATTATGAGGCAAAAAAGACTTTTTAAAACCTTATAAAATCCTGAGACTCATAGAGTGAATCTCAGGATTATCCAATATGCTCTAAAAATACCAGCAAGCTGTAAAAGAAGTAACAATTTTGGGTACACCAGTATATGAAAGCACCCAAATCAATAAGCAATTTCAATCAATCAATAACATTAAACCACCATTAAATGTAATTTGCATTGCTGTATGAAACCCATACAATCTCAAAGATCATGCTTTTCCTAAGTAAAATGCTAAATGGCTGGGTAGCTGTCACCGTGGAGAAACAGGAGTTTTATTTTAGGCACACAAAAGGAAAAGACAACACTTAATAAGAATTACAGAAGGAATCTCGCTTCCACACCAGCAGAAGTGAGCACTGACCAAGTTATGGGTTACCCACTGCTCTGCAAGTGCCAGCTTCTCCCTGGGAAATTGTGCTCTGGGGGCTGAGCGGTCAGAATGTGGAACACCTTTACCAGCGAACTCCAGGCTGCACCAGGCAGGACCCACATACGCACACGCAAGCTCCTGCCCTACGTCCGCTAAAAAGCGCAGGGAAGAAAAGAACAAATGAAAGAGTGAAAATAACCTCTCCAAACCTGCCCGTGCTGGAGGCTGGGTGTAGGGGGCAGGGCACATTAACATTTCGACTTCCACACTAAAGAACACCAGGAGGTTAAGTGTATAGCCACAGGAAACATCCCATCCCCGAAAAGCAGGAAATCTAGATGTGGAAATTTCAGCTTTCGACATTTTTTTTTTTAACTTTCAAAACTCCTGCCACCAAAATATAGCTAAATCCGTTTAAACACAGAGGAAAAAAACAAAAACCATACCCAAACCACACAGTGTCAACTATGCTCAGTTCCCTGAGGGCTCCTCCATAGACCCTTCTGAGCTGTGGCGATAACAAGTTTCCCTTAAAATCCCCATTTTTCTATTTCGAGGGTCGAACAGAAATTCAAATAGTTCTTATCAGAATAAATAAACTACTGATCTTTAAACTGTAGACCTCGTTTCAGGAGCTGCCCTGCCCACCTCCTCTCCTCCCCCATTCTTACTGCTTCCCAGCAGGGTCCGTCCTGACAGCCAGGGTCCCCCCCTTGGCTTCTGTCCCCGTGTTTGTTTTCCTGGACAGTGACCAAATAGCACAGGAAAATCCTCCATCTGGGGGCTACTTCAGCCCCCTCTCACTGACAATCTCTTCGCCGCTCCCTACATCTTTCCCCCTGCAAGGGCTGTCCAGAAAAGGGGGCTCAAGACCCACAGGATTCAGGGATGAAAGGAGGGTGGGTGCTAAAATCTGAAATTAACACACACACACACACACACCCCGCTTTCGGGGTAAGGGCTGAAAAAGCGATTAGGAAAGCCTGCCCAGTAGAAATACCACCTGAATTTACCTCCTCCCTTCCCACTGCAAAAAGCCCAGTCACTAACTAATAGGCTAAGACAAATCCCTGGAAAACTTTTGCAAACGGGCAGAGAGGGCCCTCTCCCCAGCCGGGGGGCTCCCGGGGACCGGGCTGGAGTTCGCAGCCCTGGAAGGGCTCGCCGGGGAGCGGGGTGGGGCGCGGGCGAGGGGTGCAGGGGCGGAGTACCTTCCACGGACAGGAACTGGCAAAGAGTTTCAAAATAGCCGAGTGCTCTCCCCCACGCCCTCGGGGGTCGCGAGCGCTAGGACCCGGGCTCCCCGAAAGGAGGCCAGCCCCCAATTCGGGCCTAAAAGGAAACTTTCCGGGCCGCGGCTGCACCTGACTCCTCACCGCCCCTCCACCCCACCCCACGCCCGCCGGGCCGCCCGCCCCGCCCCGGCCTGGCCGACCCGAGCGCAGAGGAGGGGGGAGAAATAAATTCAACTATTACCGGAATCGGGGGTGGGGGGCGTCGGCGAGAGACCCGGGGGAGGGGGCGACCAAGCGCCCATTCCCCACTCCTAGGCCCTGACGCCCCTGTCCCGGCCACCCGGGCCTGCCGCCCCGCGGGGGAGCCTCCCGGGGGCCCGCGCAGGCTTCGGCCCAGCAGCGCCGCCGTCCCGCCCGGAGGCCCCGAGGGAGCCGAAGGGCGCGGGGAGGCCCGGGTTGCGGGGGCAGGGCGCGGCCCCCGAGAGGCCCGCCGGCCCGAGGCCTAGCCGGCGCCCCCCCCCCCCCCCGCCCCACACCCCCATCCCGGCCCGCGCAGGCCGCGCCGTTCGCCCCGCTCCGGTCCCAGCTGGACCCCCGCCCGGCCGCCGGCCGTCGCTGCCCGTGGGCGCCCCCCCAGGCCCCCGGGCCCTCAGCCCCCGCCACCCCGGCGCTGGCCCCTCTCACCCTTTCATTCTCTGCCCGGGGCCTGACGCGGGCCGGCGAATCCCCGGCCTCACGTAAGCGCGCTCGCCGCCCGCCCTGCCAGCGCGGCCCAGCCCGCCGCCCTACGGGAGCCCGGGGATGTGGGCCGGGCCTGGGGCCGCCTCTGCTTACCTTTCAGCTGCTTTTTTTTTTTTCTCCTTCCCCCCTTTTCCCTCGGCTGGGCTGACAGATCAGAGTGAGAGGCGCTGGCAATGGACTAGGAAGCTCGGCTGCCGCTGCTACTGCTCCCCCTGGGCTCCGGCGAGAGCCTTTCCCGGTCAAGCAAGAGGGGTGAGGATCATATTTTTATTTTGGAAACTAAAAAGTGCTCCCAGGGTCGGTGATTATTAAGGGGAAATCCCTGAATATACTCTCCAGCCAAGAAGGCAGGGCTGCCGGGGCTGCACAAGAAGAGGCAGCAGCCTCCTACAGCACCACTACAGGCACTGCGAGGACATAACACCAGAGAGCTGCTCCTCTGCCCTCCGAAACGACAACTTTCCTACCATCTTGGAGGCAGAGGAAAGGGGGGCCGGGGGGAAAAGTGCACCCGCTCCCGATAAAGTACAAATTTCTACTTCTCATCTCTGGAAAAAGGTCCACACCGGTCGTCTACACCGGCGCCTGGGGGAAAAAGCGGGCAAGCAACTGGGGGTGCTTGAGAAACCTTTGCATTTGCGCCAGGGGGAAAAATGTTTCTGCATCTTCTGATGGAAAGAAATCTTTACAAGACACAGGTTTTCCGGTGATTATTATTTTCTATTTTCTATTTAATTTTTTCCATGTTAGTGACAGTGGGATTTGAATTTTTTTTTTCAGACTGATAATGATTTTTTTTTTCCATTACAGATCTAAGTTCTGGGTCTGGTGGTCAGTTTATAAATTTGGACTTTAAGAGACTTCATAGCCACTTTATTTGTCTACTTATACATTTTTGTATATAAGATATTTATATGTCTCCTTATATTATATATAAAAATTTGTGTTATATATTCCTCTCCAAACTGATATTGCTGCAAGACAATTGTAAAGGGATGTCTTTTGTCTCCTTTTCTCAAAGCAATGTAAATAAAACCTATTGATGGTCCAGAAAGGCAAGATACAGCAGTTTATTTTTTCACAGTGCAAATTAAGGCAGCTATCACTGGGGGGTTAAATACAACTTAAGTATAACTGACCACGTTTCTGGAAATCCTAATGCTCTTATGGTCTGCCCATGAAGAAAGGTTACTGTAAAACTGGAAATAGATTTTAAAGACAGCATTAGATTTTCTTCAAGTAAAATTGCTTATTTAGAATTATATCCAGGCATGTAATATTTGTTTAATTTGTTTAGTTCCTTTAAGGTTTAGATCTTTCGTGCATTACACATGTTGCTGTCCACTTTTTGAGAAATAGGTCTATTATTGTTAGATTTGAAATGCTCAGAACTTCCAGTGTGCTGCCAAACTGTATAAAATACTTTTAATATTTTGCAATAGATATCATGGATCTACCCTTTTTTTTTTTTTTTAATGAGCAAAGCTTAGTAGATAGATGGGATCAAAAGTTACACAATGCTGAGGTAACCCAGAGGTAAGGGAGAGTAGGATGCTGCCCACTTGCAACAATTCCCATAAAACTCTTATTGGAGGAGGAGAAATTTCAGAGATATTTTGCTATTTTCATGAAGAAAGAGAAGAGTACCAGAAAATGAACAAAAGTTTTTTTGTATGTTCTTCAAGGAATTATGAATTGATTCTTGTACTAAAAGTTATTTTTCTGACCCATGTTGGCCAACATAGGGGGAATGAATTTGTAATATTGGTGCCTTGAATCAGTTGAGTATTTAATTTTCATTTAAAATTTATTACAAAGCATTTAGAAATAACTGCTGGCTTATTTTAAAGTGTTTACTTTTTGAGCATCCAAATTTAGAAATTCCCATGGTTAAAGTGAGCTCAGATAATGCGTATAACAGATTTTTATTATTTTCATGCCGGCCCTAATCTTTCTCATTTAAATTTGAATACAGTACCTGAATAGTCCTGGTTTTCTTTCCCTTAAAACTTTTGGAAATCAGTCACCATGGTCATGACAAGGAAATCCATTTCCTCAATAAAGAAATTTAGTAGACTTGAAAAACATGTTTTAAACAACCTATTCCTTATATGTGACGTGACTTTATAGGTATGCTTTGAATTTTTCAAGAAATTAAGATGTATATATTTGCTTTAAGCTGACTGCACCTTTTCATGCAATCCCTCTTGTGACCAGCAAGCTTGTTTGTATGATGTCTGTCTGGGGAGAGGGATATGGTGCATAATCTTAGCATTTCGATGTCTTTCCCTTTATAAAGCTTGACTTATACCGGGCTGTAATCCGTGATGTTTATCCACCAGCTGAGCTAAGTAGCCCAGACCTGGGGAATTACAACCCAAACAGGAAAGGAATCCTGCTGCAGTTACAATATTGGTGAATTTGGTCAGTGTTTAATTTCCATTGATAATTGAACTCATTTCAGGTGCTAAGTCTCTAATTCCTAGAAACTACAGGTGCTAGCAAAACTGATACAGTTAACCTTAAATAACCCTATTTTGGCCAGTAAAATTCCCAGTGCTCAAATTTGGCCAACATCAAGCACCTAATACATCTTGGTAACCTTGCTAGACACTTTCACATATGTGCTCTCCTTTAATTCCCTCAAGAGCGCCAAAAAGTGTTATTTTTCTTTCCTGCCTCAACTTCCCTCTTTCCCCTTCTTTCCTCTTTTAAAAACGTTTGGGGAGTTCCCATCGTGGCTCAGCGGAAACGAATCTGACTAATATCCATGAGGACGCAGGTTCTATCCCTGGCCTTGCCCAGTGGGTTAAGGATCTAGTGTTGCCGTGAGCTGTGGTGTAGGTATCAGACTTGGCTTGGGTTCCACGTTGCTGCGATTGTGATATAGGCCATCGGCTATAGCTCGGATTCCAACCCCTAGCCTAGGAACCTCCGTCTGCCATGGGTGCAGCCCTAAAAAGACAAAAAAAAAAAAAAAGTTGGGATAATTGTCACTTTCAAGGCTTGCAGACCTTCTTGGCCCTAAGGCTTCCCAGTATGATTCCAAATCCTTTTGCTCTATAGTTTATGAAGTGGCTAGCTTAGTTTTGTACTGTCTATCTGGAAATATTAAGTTCCTGCCAGAAACAAACTTTGAGTAGCCAGCAGATGGCACCCCCTTTGTTCATTAGTGGCAACCAGTGGCTTATTTCACCTTGTGAAGTCCCTTACTCTCTCCATTGTTTTGAGGAATTCAAAATATATATATATGTATTTATCCATTGAAATGCACTGTGATTAAGAGAGATTTCCTTCCCGATCCTGAAAATGAGCAGTATATGTAAAGCACTAGCATAATTAGAAGTGTTACTTATTGTTGTAAAATTGTGGTATTTTCTAAAAGATCTAGTCAGTGGATGAAGTGACTTCCAGTCATAAATCCCAGAGTTTTACCTATGTGATACTTAAAGCAGTACTGTCTTTTATTTATTATGCCCTTATTTCTCAAGTAGCTTGTTTGGCTTTTAGTCGAAATAGGATTCACTTGCCTTAATATTTTTACTCTTATTAGAAGCTTTAATCAATCCGCCTTTTGGTATTAATGATTTTTTTCTTTTTTTTTTGTCTTCTTAGGGCCACACACACAGTATATTGAGGTTCTCAGGCTAGGAGTTGAATCAGAGCTACAGCCGCCAGCCTACACCACAGCCACAGCAACGCTGGATCCAGGCCGCATCTGCGACCTACACTGCAGCTCACAGCACCACCAGATCCTTAACCCACTGAGCAAGGCCAGGGATCAAACCTTGTCCTCATGGATATTAGTCAGATTCGCCTGCGCTGAGCCACGACAGGAACTCCGCAGTATTAACGATTTTAATTTTGTGAAAATTAGTCACCTCGTGAACACTTAATATTTTTGTTAAGAAAATATCACCTGTATCCTTAAAACAGCTCATTCACAGATTGGATTCAAAGTGAGAGATTTATGCATGTTTACTATACTAGATATCTTTAAGCAATGCCTTTATTGCCAAATGTTTGCTGACAGAATCACCAAATACTTAAAAAAGACACCGACAGGCGTTCCTGTTGTGGCTCAGCAGGTTAAAAACCTGACTAATCTCCAGGAGGATGCAGGTTGAGTACGTGGCCTTCTCTCGGTGGTTTAAGGATCCTGCGTTGTCACAAGCTGCAATATATGTAAATTGCAGATGAGGCTCAGATCTGGTGTTGCTGTGGCTGTGTGTAGTCAGGCAGCTGCAGTTCCAACTCGACCCCTAGGCTGGGAACTTCCGTATGCCGAGGCTGTGACCCTAAAAAGACAAAAAATAAAAAGGTAAATAAATAGACACCGACAACAGACATGGTTATACAAATTATAGTGGCAGGTTTTGGGGAGGAGTAGGGGTGTGAATAGAAACCTTCCCTAATTATAGAAATGTTTTTTCTAACATTTTTAAGCCATACCAAGAGGTCTCCAGTAGTTTAAAAACTCCCAAGGAGTTGATAAGAAGTGTGTATACAGAGCCTAAAAGTTTTCAAAATCATACTATTATGGTCATAAATGTAATTTTTTTTTTCTTTTTAGGGCCACATCCGAGGCATATGTTAAGTTCCCAGGCTAGAGGTCGAATCGGAGCTACAGCTGCCGGCCTGCACCACAGCCACAGCAACCCCAGATCTGAGCCACATCTGTGACCTATACCACAGTTTACAGTGACGGCGGATCCTTAACCCCCCAAGCAAGGCCAGGGATCAAACCTGCATCCTCATGGTTACTAGTCGGGTTTGTTACTGCTGAATCACGAGAACTTCTGTAAATTTTTTTCACTTTCAGCATTTCTTTTTCTTTTTTGTTTTTTTCTGCTTTTTAGGGCCACACACGTGGCATATGGAAGTTCCCAGGCTAGGGATCAAATCTGAGCTACAGCTGCCAGCCACAGCCACAGCCACAGCAATGCAGGATCCTAGCCTCGTCTCTGCTCTACATCACAGCTCACGGCAACAGAGGATCCTTAACCCACTGAGCGGGGCCAGGGATCCAACCATATCCATCATTTCCACTGCACCACAATGGGAACTCCTGTAAATTTTTTTCACTTTAAGCATTCTGTTTTGGAAACATTTGTTGGCAATGTTTCTATCTAAAACAAAGATTTTGGTTTTATTGTGGTTGGTACGCCCTGAAGAAAAAGTATCTGAGACAAGCTTTGTATTTGGGAGACATCCACATCATAGCCTTAGATTATTCAAATATGAAATTTCTGTAATGTAGATTCAACTATAGTCAAAACATAATCAGGTAGGAGTTCCCTGGTTCAGCAGGTTAAGGATCCACGATTGTCAGTGCTATGGCTCTGGTTACCGCTGTGACACAGCTTTGATCCCTGGCCTAGGAACTTCCACATGCTGTGGGCATGGCCAAAAAATAAAAAAGCTTAAAAAAAAAAAGGAAAAAGAATGATCACATAATCTCCAAGTTCTAAAACCTACCCGGGGCACTGAGACCCAGGAACTACTTACTACCTGATGCCAAGCCAAAAACCAGGAAGGTTTTGGGTTTTTTTTCATTCCCATAAGAGACAAAAGATATCCTCTGGGAACCAAATGGTCACTGGAGGCGGCAGGCACAAGACATGTCCCTTGTGCCATTTCACTGCCTTCTTGTACTGCTGCTGGCAGAGAATGTGAGCTTGCCCGGGCTGTCGGCATTCTTGGGTCATTCTGTTGACTCCTGTCCTTAGAGTAAGGGGAACACTTTCCAACTGAAGTGTGTTTTTTTTGTTTTGTTTTGTTTTGTTTTCCCTTGCCTTATCTAGAGCCGCACCTGCGGCATATGGAGGTTCCCAGGCTAGGGGTCTAACAGGAGCTGTAGCTGCCGGCCTTCGCCACAGCCACAGTAACGCGGGATCCGAGCCGCGTCTGCAACCTACACCACAGCTCATGGCAATGCCGGATCCTTAACCCACTGAGCAAGGCTAGGGATCAAACCCGCAACCTCATGGTTCCTAGTCGGATTCGTTAACCACTGAGCCACGATGGGGACTCCTCCAATTGAAGTGTTTTAAGTAATGATTAGTAAAAAGAAACCCCCCCAAAACAGTATTAAAAATTGGATTTGGGTAGAATTACAAGTGATAGTTAACTTTTCCTGTAATTTGTAATGAGAAAACTGTGTCCCAAAAGTGGCGCTCAACTAAAACACTGTAGTAAGAAGAGAAATCCATAGAGTCCTTGGGATAATAGGCGAGGATCAACACAAAGGTGACAGTGTTCATTTATGCTACATTCCTGGTTAAGCTTTTGCAGACCCGCTGGGAACTTAACCACTATCTCCTTGGGAAAATAAACCACAGGTTCCAAATAACTAATTTACAGTGATTTTTCTGGAACACAGCCCATTAATAAGTTTGGACTTCCTGTACTATAATATCTTGGGCATGTATCTGTTACAAGCTTACTGGAATTCAGTAGTAAGGGTGGGGAAAAGGGGGGAAATCCTCTCACTCAATTAAAATAATGAATAACTGTTAACAATTTAAACTGCTTGATTTAAATTCAAGGAAGGAAGATTATCAAATATATAAAATGGAAAGGCCAGTTATACACCCGGAAGGAGAAAAAGACCTCAGTCAATAATTAAAAATTGGGGTTTCCCGTCGTGACTCAGTGGTTAACGAATCCGGCTAGGAACCATGAGGTTGGGGGTTTGATCCCTAGCCTTGCTCAGTGGGTTAAGGATCCAGTGTTGCCGTGAGCTGTGGTGTAGGTTGCAGATGTGGCTCGGATCTGGCATTGCTGTGGCTGTGGCATCAGCCAGCAGCTACAGCTCCTGTTAGACCCCCTAGCCTGGGAACCTCCATATGCCGTGGGTGTGGCCCTAAAATGACAAAAGGACAAAAAAATAAAAATAAAAATTTTTTTTAAATAATTAAAAATTGTACTATTTGCCTTAACTGTATACACTAGTGTTTGTTTTGTACATATCTAGGTGCTGTACGGTCTTAACAATAGGTATTGCATTTTGTTTGTTTGTTTATTTTGCTTTTTACGGCCGCACCTGCGGAATATGGGGGTTCCCCGGCTAGGGGTCTAATCGGAGCTGTAGCCGCTGGCCTACACCACAGCCACAGCCACAGCAACGCAAGATCCGAGCCAAGTCTGCAATCTACACTATAGCTCACGGCAATACTGGATCCTTTACCCACTGAGCAAAGCCAGGGGTTGAACCTGCAACCTCATGATTCCTAGTCGGATTCGTTAACCATTGAGCCTCGACGGGAACTCCTGCATTTTGTTTAATTTTTTTTTTTTTTTCCTTTTTTAGGGCTGTACCTGCGACATATGAAAGTTCCTGGGCTAGGGGGTCAAATCGGAGCTGCACCTGCAGGCCTATTTCACAGCCACAGCAATGCCAGATCTGAGCCTCATCTGCGATCTGCACTGCAGCATGTGGCAAGGCTGGATCCTTAACCCACTTTTTAGGGCTGCAGCTGTGGGCCTACACCACAGCCACAGCAACTTGGTATCTGAGCTGTGTCTGTGACCTACAGTGCAGCTCAGAGCAACACCAGATCCTTTAACCCACTGAGCGAGTCCGGGGAATGAACCCTCATGCTCATGGATACCAGTCGGATTCTTAACCCACTGAGCCACAAGAGGAACTCCTGTTTTAAGTAGTTCTTAAGGAAAACCAGAAAGAGAAAGAAATGAGGGCAGCAGAAGTAGATAAGATTCTACTAAAAATTACCCACACTAGCCTTTTTATACATGCCTTTTTTGCCCTCCATAACAAGCCTTGGTCCTTCTTGATGCCTCTTTTCTTATCAGCTCTGCCAGTTAAATCCCACTCTGCTCTGATACCTTGCCCAAAAGCTTGTTCCTGAAGCCTTCTCGTGCCAACTTGAGTGTACAATGACCGTATTCTTTCTTTAATGCCTTGAATTTTTTCCTAGAAACTTTTTTCCCTCTACATGGGCTCCTTTGTGCAGGAGGGCTGTAGTGGATAAGAGCTTGATCCCCAGTCAAGGCCATCTGGTTGAGAAAGTTGGCTCCACTATTTTTCTTGGTAGTGAGACCCTGGGGAAGCTACTTAACCTCTCAGAGGTAATAATAATATCTACCTCAATGTACTGTTGAGGATTACAGGGCAGAGTGCACATAAGGCACAAGGTGGGGTCTGAGGGCCATGTATAAAGGTCACTGCTCTCCTTGGTTGCTTGCCAATAAACGCCTTACAGGCAGCACCGCCCAAGGTCATGGAGTAATGTTTTCTCTATGTTTTGCTTTGTTTTGTTTTTAAACACTACCGAGACATTGGACCTAGTAGCACCAATCACAAGTTAATTCAACTCAAAAAAAAAAAAAAGTAGATTATGATTATGATGTACCAAATACCTATAAAAAACAGTCCATTTTTTTTTCCCAAGTATTTTGGAATACCCAGATAGTTGACAGTCTGCAACAAAGAATTTTAAGTTTAGCTGAGATTTCAGTGTCCTTCAGGCTCAATCAAGGTCTTAAACATATAAAATCGGAGAAGTTCTCTTGTGGTATAGTGGGTTAAGGATCTGATGTTTTCAGTGACGTGGCTCAGGTTCAGTCCCCGGCCTGGGAACTTCCACATGCTGTGGATGCAGCCAAAAATAATTTTTGTGCGTATGTGTGTAAAATGGGGTGCGGGAAGAGTACATACGGAAAACACAACAGGAGAGATATAGTGACCAATTAACACCTTTCCCTAGCCTTTCTGAAGAGAGAGAAATGCATTTAAATTTCAATATGAGGTGCTAAAGAGAAAAGACTTTTGACAGCAAGGCATAGAGAAGTTTATGAAATATGTTCAGGGAGTTCCTGTTGTGGTTCAGCGGTTTTTGTTACCTCATGACGAGTATCCATGAGGATGTGGGGGTTTTTTTTTTTTTTTTTGCTTTTTAGGGCCACACCTGCGGCAAATGGATGTTCCCAGGCTAGGGGTCCAATCGAATCTGTAGCTGCCCGCCTACACCACAGCCACAGCATTGCAGGATCCAAACCGTGTCTGTGATCTACGCCACAGCTCACAGAGAACCGCTGAGAGAGACCAGGGGTCGAACCTGCGTCCTCATGAATGCTAGCTAGATTCGTTAACTGCTGAGCCACGATGTGAACTCCATGAGGATGTGGGTTTAATCCCTGGCCCCGCCCAGTGTGTTAAGAATCCAGTGTTGCCAAGAGCTGTGGTGTAGGTGGAATCTGGTGTGGCTGTGGCTGTGGCTGTGGCGTAGGCTGGCAGCTGCAGCTCTGATTTGACCCCTAGCCTGGGAACTTCCATATGCCCCAGGAAAAGAAAGAAAAGAAAAATAAATAAAATGCACATGCAGACTTCCCTAGTGACACAGCAGGTTAAAGATCTGGTGTCACTGCTGTGGCTCAGGTTGCAGCTGTAGCGCTGGTTTGATTCCTGGCTAGGGAACTTCAGTGTGCCACAGGCTCAGAACCCCACTCCCCCCAGAAAACCCCTGTGTATGAGTCCCAGAGCTAATATTTATTTTTTTATTTTTATTTTTTCTTTTTAGGGCCACACCCGAGGCATATGGAGGTTCCCAGGCTAGGGGTCAAATTGGAGCTGTAGCTGCCGGTCTATGCCACAGCCACAGCAACACCAGATATGAGCTGGAACTTTGACCTACACCGGATCCTTAACCCACTGAGCGAGGCCAGGGATTGAACCTGCAACCTCATGGATGCTAGTCAGATTCATTTCCGCTGAGCCACGACGGGAACTTCAGAGCTAATATTTATTTACTAACCGTACAAACCGAGGCAAGTTCCCTAGCCTCTCAATCCTCAGTGCCCTCATTCTCAGCACAATTGCTTGAATAAGATGATTTATAGGACGATAGGAAGTATAATGTATGACCCAGAACATCTACTCCATAACTGTCCATTTCTATTTCTTTCTCTGAAGTCATAGAAAGGGCCTGGAATTAAGGTAGGTCTTTAATTAGAAAAAGGTAAAAATGGACCTCGTTCTAGAGTCAATTTCTAAAGTATTGAAAAGCAAATATCAAATTAATTAAAACCCAATACATAATTTACTATTTTCTTGCATGATTTGTGTGAGATTTCTTTTTTCTTTTTTTTTGTTGTTTTTTTCCCTTTTCTAGAGCCGCACCCGTGGCATATGGAGGTTCCCAGGCCAGGGGTCCAGTCAGAGCCGTAGCCACCAGCCTACGCCAGAGCCACAGCAATGCCAGATCCTAGCCGCATCTGCAAACTATACCACAGCTCACAGCAATGCCGGATCGTTAACCCACTGAGCAAGGCCAGGGATTGAACCGGCAACCTCATGGTTCCTAGTGTGATTCGTTAACCACTGAGCTATGACGGGAACTCCGAGATTTCTCTTTTTGATTAAAGTTATTATTGTTCTTGGGCAACTGATTAATTTTTAAATATATAATTGAACTATGTGTTTTCACAGTAGGAACAGGCTCAGCCAACACAAACCCACAAACATTTATTCACTCAGCCAGTGCCAGACACTTATGCATGTCCTGGCATTTGGCTGTAACAGAAAATGATTACAAGGTTCTGGAGTTCCCGTCATGGCTCAGTGGTTAACAAATCCAACTAGGAACCATAAGGTTGCAGGTTCGCTCCCTGGCCTCACTCAGCGGGTTAAGGATCTGGCATTGCTGTGAGCTGTGGTGTAGGTCACAGACGTGCTCAGATCCTGTGTTGCTGTGGCTGTGGAGTAGGCTGACGGCTACAGCTCCAATTAGACCCCTAGCCTGGGAACCTCCATATGCCACGAGTGTGGCCCTAGAAAAGACAAAAAAAAAAAGACAAGAAAATTATTACAAGGTTCTTATTCGGGGTTCTAGGTGGTACAGTGTCAAGGGAACTCACCTCAGCTCTATGGAATAGAGTGTTTACAACAGGGAACTTAAGAAATCACTTTAGGAGTTCCCGTCATG
This sequence comes from Catagonus wagneri, assembly GCA_004024745.2. Taxonomy (NCBI): domain Eukaryota; kingdom Metazoa; phylum Chordata; class Mammalia; order Artiodactyla; family Tayassuidae; genus Catagonus; species Catagonus wagneri. The sequence goes on from PVHT020000144.1 coordinate 7,850,164, forward strand.
GCTCAGCAGAAACAAATCCAACTAGGAACCATGAAGTTGCGGGTTCGATCCCTGGCCTCTCTCAGTGGGTTAAGGATCCGGCATTGCCGTGAGCTGTGGTGTAGGTCGCAGACGTGGCTCGGATCCTGCATTGCTGTGGCTGTGGCTGTGGTGTAGGCCGGCAGCTGTAGCTCCAATTCGACCCGTAGCCTGGGAACCTCCACGTGCCGCGGGTGAGGCCTTAAAACAACTAAAGACGAAAGAAAGAAAGAAGGAAGGAAGGAAGCAAGGAAGGAAGGAAGGAAGGAAAAGAAATCACTTTAGCAGGAGTCCCTCGTGGCACCACGCGTTAAGGATCTGGCGTTGTCACTGCAGCAGGTTGCTGCTGTGGCACAGGCTTGATCTCTGACCCCAGAACCTCCATAGCAAAAAAAAAAGGGAAAAATCACTTTAGCAGTTTATAATCTACTGAAAAGAATAGAATGACATAGAATAGAAAACATGTTGGTGGCAAATTTGACCTAGATAGGTTATCTCATCAAAATGCAGCTTGGAGTTCCCGTCTTGGCTCAGTGGGAGTGAACCCGCCAAGTATCCATAAGGACGAGGGTTCCATCCCTGGGCTTCACTCTGGGTTAAAGATCGATCATTGCCATAAGGTGTGATGGAGGTCACAGACACGGCTTGGATCCCACCTTGCTGTGGCTGTGACACAGGCCGGCAGCTGCAGCTCCAATTCACCCCCCTTCCTGGGACCTTCCATATGCTGGAGGTGTGGCCCTAAAAAGAACAACAACAAAAATGCAAGTGTCCATGCAATTTAACTTTCCGTACCTCGAAGACGTGAAGGAGCCATTGGGTGGTCAGAAGAATGAAAGAAAACTTGGAAACACTAGGTCTTATTTGCCGGGAAAAATAACTGAACAGGCTTGTGATTAAAGTCAATGAAGGAAGTAGATCAACTGAACTTTAAATTGCTTACCTAGAAGTCAAAGATAACTTGAATCTTGGAGTTCCCGTGGTGGCACAGTGGAGACGAATCCGACTAGCATCCATGAGGATGCAGTTTCAATCCCTGGCCTCGCTCAGTGGGTTAAGGATCCAGTGTGGCTTTGGCGTAGGCCGGCAGCTGTAGCTCCAATTCAACCCTTAGCTTAGTTGAACTGGACCCGGTGCAGCCCTAAAAAAAAAGCCAAAAAAAAGATAACTTGAATTTCAAATAAGATTAAAAGGAAGTATTTTTTCACACAGCAGCTTCTGACCATATAGAACTTAATTCAAAAGACAGAATTTGTGGCAAAGATTAACTTTCTAACAGTCGAAAGAAGGAGACTTAGCCCGAGTTGGTTAAACTTCTCAGGTAGTGAGAAAATAAATAGGCTGGCTGGGCATAGTACTCCATTAGGCTCTTCAGGGACATAAAAGAAAATGTAATACACAGTGGTGCACGGGGAGCTTATGATCTAGTTGCAAAGATAAATACCATCCGGGAAGCCATTGGAGACCAAGCAGAGGCTCCTAGTAGGAAATGAAAGGGGCAGAATCAGGAGAGAAGGCAGGCAGCCTTGGCATATTGCAGGAGACCCAAGCCTCACTCTTAGCCGAGGGGCCTGAGGCTGCTCTCGGAACTCTGAGCTTATCCTACACCTAAAAACCAAAAAAAAAAAAAAAAGTGTATGTGCAGATTCAAGAAGATTCGTGGACATCTCACACAGTCCTGGCACATAGACGATATTAGGTCAGTGTCTGTTGAATCTAAATGGAGAGAATTTATATTTACCTGAAGCAGAGGAAATGGCATTTGGTAAAGCAGAAGTGAGTACTCTTCAACAGAAAGTGTTGCAGAAAAATAGAGGAAAGGAAAGCAGTACGGTACGGCCCAATTAAGAAGACTTTGAAAGCCAAGACAAAAAGTTTGAACAGATATAACAGGGAATGAACCATTGTTTGTGCTTAAGCAAAAAGGATCTTCTGATATTTAATTATTCAAGGAGTACCTATGAATCATTTAGAGTGTGCCAGGCACTGTGGTTAGGGTATTGGGGAAACAGTAGTTGCTGCCCTCAAGTGGTTTCAGTCTAGCAAGAAAGAAAAGCATTCTTTTCGGGGGGGATAATATTTTATTTTTATACAGATCCTACCTTTAAAAAAACAGCTCAGGAGTTCCCATCATGGTGCAGTGGAAACGAATCCGACTAGGAACCATGAGGTTGCGGGTTCTATCCCTGGCCTTGCTCAGTGGGTTAAGGATCCAGCATTGCTGTGGGCTGTGGTGTAGTTTGCAGACGTGGCTTGGATCCCACGTTGCTGTGGCTCTGGCACAGGCCGGCAGCTACAGCTCTGATTAGACCCCTTAGCCTGGGAACCTCCATATGCCACAGGTGTGGCCATAAAACACATAAATAAATAAATAAATAAATAAAATAAAAAAATAAAAATATCAGCTCAAAGGAGTTCCTGTGGTACCTCAGCAGTCACAAACCTGACTAGTATCCACGAGGACGAAGTTTCGATCCCTGGCCTCGCTCAGTGGGTTAGGGTCCAGTGTTGACATGAGCTGTAGTGCAGGTCAAAGACGAGGCTTGGATCCCATGTTGCTATGGCTGTGGCTGTGGCATAGGCCGGTGGCTGCAGCTCCAGTTCGACCCCTAGCCTTGAAATTTCCATACGACAGGGATGTGGCCCTAAAAAGCCCAAAAAGGCTGTATTTGGAGTTCTCTTGTGGTGCAGCAGGTTAAGGGTAGGCATTGTTATTGCAGTGGCTCAGGTCACTGCTGTGGCAGAGGTTCGATGTCTGGCCCAGGAACTTCCTTATGCCAAGGGTTCGGCCAAAAAAAAATAAAATCAGCTCCGCAAAAGCACAGCGGTTCTATCCTCTTTTTTTTCTTTTGATCTGTTTTGTTGACTTAGCATCTAGAACAGCAGCTAGCACAAAGTACACACCGTAAATATTTGTTGAATTAATGAATAATTGAGATACTGAATTTTTAAACAGTACAGTCTCTGAGACTGTTGGATAATTAAGATATGGGTTTTAGACGGGTTAAATGAGAAGGGTTCTAAGGAAGCAAGTGTGGACTTTCTGTTAATCTCACTAAAAGGGTCCGAGATGATTAGTAAAATATCTGCTATTCTAATTATGTCGGTAACCTTTGGGCATTATATTCCATTTGACCTGTGACAGTCAAGCTGAAAAAAAAAAAGCAACCAAACTCTGGAAGTGGTGTTAAGTATTCTGCCTTTTTTCTATTGGCATATTTTTGTAGTGCATTCTTTATTGCTAAAAACACTTAAAATATATATGCTCTATTTCTAAATAATGTATACTCTATTTTTAAGTTGACTTCCATCAACTTAGTATTGAATACTTCACAGGTTAAAAAACAAAAAATACAGTATAAGAGAATCACCTGAAGTAAAAGGCAAATTTATGAGAGGAAAAAAAAAAATAAGGCTTTCATTACAGCCTTTTGTATGGAAACTCTCGAGCATATTTGAACAAATGTCTTCGAGCGTTCCCTTCCCCCATTCTGTAGGACGTGATCAATGATACCATCTGCTCCTCCAGGTAACTTGGCAGCTGTTAATTAACTAACATTGTTCCCTGAGTTTTGCTGTCACCATAGATGGTTCTAGAACATAAGAACAAAGGAGTTGTCAGAATAGCTTTCATAATACAAGTTTCCTTTAAATTATAGACAGGGGGAAAAAAATCAATATTGACCAACTGGGAAGAAATAAATAAATATTTACATAGTCATAAATCATGTCACTTTTCTCAGAGGTTATTACCATGCTGTTTTATATAGCTAAACATTTGAAATGTACAAAGCAAGCACAATTAAGTAATTTAATACCAGCAGAATTTGTACTTCACATGGGGAAAGAGGAGACCATCTCAGCTTGTGGTAAGACGCACAGATGCTTCCTGTTGCTCTGTCCAGAGCGATTTTAACTTTAACCTCAGAGGAGGCCGTTAGGCCAGCCTTGAGCTAGACGGCAGGCGCCATGTTCCTCTCCGTGGAGGAAGCAGGGAAGAATTACGTTACGTTACCTAAAATGTATGAGCGGCAAAGTCAGAGTACTTCATGCAGGAATCACTGACGATGTGATGAATTATCACTCTATCTCTACAGTAAGTGTCCTGCACTCAGAAATGAAGCTAAGAAAATAATCACAGGGAGAGAGCTGTAGCAGCCAGCCTACACCACAGCTACAGCAACGCTAGAACTGAGCTGCATCTAAGACCTACACCACAGCTCACGGCAACGCCGGATCCTTAACCCACTGAGTGAGGCCAGGGATCGAACCTGCAACCTCATGGTTCCTAGTCGGATTCATGAACCACTGAGCCATGATGGGAACTCCCCAAAATTAAGCCATCTTAAGAGAAAATAGTATTGTTAAAAGACAAACAGTGGAGTTCCTGCTATGGTGAAACCGGATCAAAGGTGTCTTGGGAAATCTGGGATGCAGGTTCGATCCCTGGCCTGGCACTGTATGTTAAAGATCCGATGTTGCCACAGCTTTGGCTTAAATCCCAACTACAGCTCGGATCTGATCCCTGGCCCAGGAACTCCATATGCCTGGAAGGGGGTGTGGGGCAAAAAAGAAAAAAAAAACAAAACCAGTAAGCAACATGACTGCTACTATTTTAGCTAAAAACCTAAAGCATACTACAAATGCTTTTCATGTTATCCAACAACTGGAAAAACAAATTCTAGAAGTGAATTGCTTAATATTATGCAGAGTAGCCCAATTCTAGAGGGAAATAACTTTGGGTATGTTCTGCTGTAATTTTTGTTGTTGTTGACTAAACTACGGACTTTATTCAGATTTTGCCAGTCTGCTGCTAACGTCCTTTTTCTGCTTGGGATACCAGACTCTCCTTGTTTTTCAGGACCTCCGTCCTTTTGACAGTCAGTTATTCTGTAGAATATCTCTCAATCTGGATTTCTCTGATATTTCTTTGTGATTAGATGAGGGAATGTATTTTTGGAAAGAGAATCTCAGATGTGATGTGTCCTTTCGGAGCATCCTCTCAAGGAAGATGTGATGTTGATCTGTGTTGTGACTGCTGGTACAGTTTTCTGCTGCTGCTAGAAATCACCGCCACAGACCTCGCACCGTCAAACAACACGCGCTTATTATCTCAGGGTTTCTGGAGGTTGGAAGTCCAGGAAAAGTGTGGCTGGGCTCTCCCCTCAGGGTCTCCCAAGGCTGACATCAGGGTGCCGGCCGTGCTGTGTTCTCACCTGGAACTTGGGGTCCTCATACAGCCCATTCAGGTCATTGGCAGAATTTAGGATGGACAGTTTTCTCGTTGGCTGGCAGCAGGAATCACTCTCAGTTCCTAGACGCCACCGTCAAGTTCTCTATCACTAGCGGTGCCTCTCTTTACAAGGGCAGCAGGAGGATTTTCCTCCCCTGCAATCCCTGGCACGCTTCAAATTCCTGACATCCAGACTCAGATTTTAAAAGGCACATATGGGTGTTCCCGTAGTGGTGCAGCGGTTAACGAATCCGACTAGGAACCATGAGGTTGCAGGTTCGATCCCTGACCTTGCTCGGTGGGTTAACGATCCAGCGTTGCCATGAGCTGTGGTGTAGGTTGCAGACGTGGCTCGGATCTGGTGTTGTTGTGGCTGTGGTGTAGGCTGGCAGCTGTAGCCCCGATTCGACCCTTAGCCTGGGAACCTCCATATGCCACAGGTGTGGCCCTACAATGCAAATAAATAAATAAATAAATAAATAAATAAATAAATAAATAAAAGGTACATATGATTAGGTCAGCCCCAAACCCATAACCTCCCTTTATTTTAAAGTCAACTGTGTCACATAATATAATTTCGTCATAGGGTGGAAATCCATTGTATTCACAGCCTGGCTGATTATGAAAGGCCTGTAAACCAAAAGTGGAGAGGAAAGGAGAGAGAATGGGCATCTAAGAATTCTGCCTGTCACACTAGTGATAATAGCTTGATTATCTGGTTAAGCTGGTGTCTTCTGGATTCTCCACTGTGACATTACAGTTTTTCCATTTGTAATCAGAAGATACCTTGGGGGGAGATAATTTGAACTATGCGAATGTTTTATTTCTCCTCAGACTTTCCTACACTAATTTTAACACTCATCGATGGAACTGTTCATTCTCCTTCATTTATTTATTTACTTATTTTTATTTCATTGCAGACTCATGGATATATATTTTATTTGGGGAGTTATAATCTAATTTTTTTACATTTTTATTTTTTTGCTTTTCAGGCTGGTTCCCAGGCTAGGGGTCAAATTGGAGCTACAGCTGTTGGCCTATTCCACAGCCGCAGCAACGCCAGATCCGAGCTGCGTCTGCAACCTACACCACAGCTCACGGCAACGCCAGATCCTTAACCCACTGAGCAAGGCCAGGGATTGAACCTGCAACCTCATGGTTTCTAGTGGGATTCGTTAACCACTGCGCCACAAAGGGAACTCCAGAAAATATCTCTTTAATAGCAGGTCCCTTTTTAATTTTTCTTCTTAGCCCAGTTAGTTACTTTTTGGAAAAGTGCAATATACTTGTACACTTGTCTAAATCCTTTATAAAAGTAAATGTCGTTAATCCTCCATTGGCGGGACATTGGTTTTGATCTGTCCTCCAGCAGCAGCGAAGAACTCCTGTTCATCCATCTGTCTCTCCTCCTTCTTCATTTGTTTGTTACCAACAGCGCAGATTTTACTGGGTCCTACCCAGTTATAAAAGCAAGGATTATAAATTTCCCATGACACATTCCTCTGCTCTCCAAAGAGCTCAGTTTACATAACCTGTACGCACAATACAGGTTGGGAATTATATTGCCAGAGTGAAATGAAAAAAAAAATTTAAATGTTCTCTTCATACTCTTGCTTATAATGGTACTTTTACTTTTTATTCATATATTTATTGAGTAAATATTTATTGAATATCCGACTAGGCAAGACACTGCAATAGCTATTAGTGATGACCAGTAAGAGGTAAATCATGGTTCAAAATATGGAGGTACTGGAGTTCCCGTCGTGGCGCAGTGGAAAAGAATGCAACTAGGAACCATAAGGTTGTGGGTTCGATCCCTGGCCTTGCTCAGAGGGTTAAGGAGCTGGCGTTGCCGTGAGCTGTGGTGTAGGGTGCAGATGCGGCTCAGATCCCACATTGCTGTGGCTTGTGGTGTAGGCCAGCAGCTGTAGCTCTGATTCGGCCCCTGGCCTGGGAACCTCCATATGCCTCGTGTGTGGCCCTAAAAGGGAAAAAGAAAAAAAAAGTGGAGGTACTGCTTTTTGCCGTTTAACCTCAGGGAGTAATTCAAGTATCTAGTTAGTTCTTATACACTTATTTCCTGACTAAGAGGTCATTTTTAAAACTGAGGCTTTCCCATTCGTATTACTTTCAACTAACTAGCAATAAAATATTCGATATAAAGTATTTTGTGTAAAAAGCCATGTAATGCTTTCTGTTCTAGTACTAAACTACAGATTGGTTGCATACTGAATCACAGGCTTCAATAGGTATACATTTTCATTCTTTCTTTTTAAAGGATGAAATAGCAATAACAACTTACCCTTATTAAGCACTTTCTCCTGCCCAGGGCTTTACAGGTATTAAGTTATTTAGTCAACTCTATGAGGCAGGTGCTACCATCATCATCACTGTCCCCATATCAATATGTAATGGTAATAGAGATGACATAGCTGTTACGTGGCAGAGCCAGGACTTAAATCTGAGGAACTGATTCCTGAGCTTTGTCCTTTAACACACAAATAAGTGTGTACAATATTACGTGGTGTTGCCACCGAGTAAAAAAAAATTTAAATGTTGGATATAGGAGTTCCCTGGTGGCTCAGTGGGCTCCTAAGTTCCCTAAAGATCTGGCGTTCCCTAAAGATCTGATGATCTGCAGTGGCTCCAGGTTGCTGCTGTGACATGGGTTTGATCCCTGGCCTGAAAACTTCCACATGCCATGAGCACAGCCAAAAAAAAATGACATGAAATAAAAGTAAAATATTGGAGGAGTTCCCGTCATGGTTCAGCGGAAACAAATTTGACTAGGAACCGTGAGGTTGCAGGTTCGATCCCTGGCCTCACTCAGTGGGTTAAGGATCTGGTGTTGCTGTGAGCTGTGGTGTAGGTCGCAGACGCGGCTCGGATCTGGCGTTGCTGTGGCTGTGGCGTAGGCCAGCAGCTGTGGCTCCGATTAGACTCCTAGCCTGGGAACCTCCACATGCCGCAGGTGTGGCCCTAAAAAAAAAAAAAAAAGCAAAAGCAACAAAGGGCAAAAAAAAAGGTAAAATATTAGATATATGAGTGCTCCAAATTCTGCTCAAAACTGGATCATTTCCCCCAATTTTGACATAGAGCTAAAAACTATAATTTCAATGCATTATGACACATACAGTGAACAGAAATTTTAGGAACAAACTAAATGCTGCACAGATTTAGTAAATCCAAGTCCTGTCGAACACACATAAAATAACTGGAGCCCAGGACATTTCAGACTCAAGTTCATCACTGCTGTTGTTAAAGTCAACTCTAATTTGACAGCATGACTCAGGGAGAATGTAGCTCCCAGCACAATTATTGAGTAAGGCAAAAAAAAAAAAAAAGAGAAAGAGAGAAAGAAAGAAAAAGAAAAACAAAACAGTGTAAGCCAGAACTATATGCTAGTATTTGTTTTGCCATTGGCAATTACTCTTCCATAACTGAAGACTGCTGTCAGCTTAGATATTTGCTATGATTTCAATGTTTGCATCCCGTTAAAATTCATATGTTGAAATCCTAAATGAATGCCCAATTTGTGAAGTTCTCTTGTGGCTCAGGATCTGGCCTTGTCACTGCAGCACCTTGAGTTGCTGCTGTGGCGTGGGTTCAGTCCCTGGGCCAGGAACTTCCACAGCCTGTGGGCGTAGCCTAAAAGAAATAATTTCCTTCCTAAATGCCCAGTATGATGGCATTAGGAGATGGAGCCTTTGGGAGGTGCTTAAATTGTGAGGATGGACTTCATGAATGGGATTGGTGCTCTTAGGAAAGACAGTCCACGGAGTTCCCTAGTCGCTTCTGCCATGTGAGGGCACGGCAGGACATGGTAGTCAGCCCTGAAAGAGAGCGTTCACCAGAACTCGACCATGCTGGCACCTGATCTTGGACTTCCAGTCTCCAGAACTATGAAAAATAAACTTCTGTTGTTTATTTTTGCTTTTTAGGGCCACACCCTCAGCATATGAAAGTTCCCAGGCTACGGGTTGAATCGGAGCTACAGCTGCCAGCCTACGCCACAGCTACAGCAACAGCAATGCCAGATCTGAGCCACATCTGTGACCTCCACCACAGCTCATGGCGATGCTGGAGCCTTAACCTACCGAGCGAGGCCAGGGATCTAACCCGAATCCTCAGGGTTACTAGTCGGATTTGTTTCCACTGCACCGCAACAGGAACTTCCAAACTTCTATTGTTTATAAGCTATCCATTCTGTGGTATATTGTTACAACAGCCCAAACAATTTAAAACAATACTATTTCTCCAGTTCTTGGAAAAATCCTGCAAGGAAACTTGGGCAAATAAATTTTAACTGGCTCTTGATACGTTCTTAACAATACATCCTATTCACATCTAATTAGAAAGAATGCTTTTCATGGTTGCTTTATTTGCACATTTGAGTGCTTACATATTTCTTTCATAGAATTTTGTAAGTTTTTCTATGCCAGAACACCCGAATCCAAAATATTTTTATGTTGAAGTTCATAGATATTTCCCAACCTAGTTTTAAAAATGTATTAAGTCTAGGAGTTCCCGTCTTGGCTCAGTGGTTAATGAATCCAACTAGAAACCATGAGGTTGCAGGTTCGATCCCTGGCCTTGCTCAGTGGGTTAAGGATCTGGTATTGCCGTGAGCTGTGGTGTAGGTTGCTAGATGGATCTAGCATTGCTGTGGCTGTGGTGTAGGCTGGCTGATGTAGCTCCGATTCAACCCCTAGCCTGGGAACCTCCACATGTCATGGGTGTGGTCCAAATAAGGCAAAAAGACAAAAAAAAAGTATGTCTAGATAAATTGAAAACGGGGAAAATGAATTCAATTTATATTCACATTTGTACAAGTCTTTGAAATATGGATAGACTCAACAAGAAGGAACATTATTCAAGATAATTGAAAGTTTTGGAATAAAATAGAAGTATATGAAATGTGATTTATATAGTCCAATAAAATACACATAATCTAAAATATATTCAAAATAATTTATATTAGTCTGAAAGTAAGTTTTGTCAGCATATATGACTACAGATAACTAATTTCTGCTGAACTGCTAATCACTTGAAAGTAAATTTCATAAGTAAGGTTGTCTATTAATAACTTTATAGAAATATAAGATAGTTTCCTGAAGGGCCAATAAATTCCCCAGCATAAGGAAAGAGTTACTAGTTAATAAATGGATTATTTTTCTACATTTTTGTATTTTTCAAATTTATAGAGATGCAGTTACTCAACTTTTGACAAAACTAGATAATTTCAGACTCTTTTCTCTGGATGATTTTGTTATTAGTTTGCTTGAGATCAAATTTTAGGACCCTTAAACTGTATTACGAACACAGTTCTCCTAAAGGAGATACAAGTATTTATTATCTAGGAGTAAGAAATGGTGCTTAAAATTATTTTCTTTTTAAAGAGGACGTTAGTTTTGATTTAGCGAAATTAATGCATGGCCTTGAAAACTTTGTTCATTAATTTATTCATAAAATATTCATAGCCTGCCTCCTGAAACTATACTAAGATACCGTAAGTGGTTGATAAATTGTCTCTGCTCGAGTTTCTGATGCAGTAAAGCACGAATATACTTTTAGTGATCAAAAAGATGCCAGATCTTTAGCGGATGCAAACGATTGCATCTGGACTAGATAAGCAATGAGATCCTGCTGTGTATAGAACAGTGAATTCCATCCAATCACTTGTGATGGAACATGATGGAAGATAAGGTGAGAAAAAGAATGTGTGTATAACACACACATATATATATATGTTATATATATGCATATACATGTGTGTGTGTCTTTACATATGTGTGTGTATGTATATATGTATGACTGGGTCACTTTGATGTATAACAGAAAATGCTAGAACATTGTAAATCGACTATAATAGAAAAACTAAAATTTTAATAAATAAATAAATACCAGCTCTCAATTTCATATTGGACCTATAGTTCTCTCCCTGGTCCCTGGATGGGTAACCCTCCACTGTAATTGTTCTCAATGATACATATGAACAATTTGTACATTCATATTTGTGCTTCTAAATCTGTAGGTGGTACATAAAGTAGGTGGTACTTAAGATGCCCATTTTATAGATGAAGAAAAAAAATGAAAGACCCAGGCATTTAAATCTGAAATATCATGACCCAGGACCCACTTGGTTTAGTTTCCCTGTCTCTACTCCTAATTAAATAACAGAAATAAGATAAGGACCACTTAGATGACAAAGGATTAAAGCGATTTTCTAGTACTTTTGCTAGTGAAATTGTAAATGTATCAAGAGGATGGCTTTTTGCTCTAATACAGTGCTCCCTCCTCAAAAACAAATGGTATGTTTTATTTATTTATTTATTTACTTTCTTACTTATTTTTTAGGGCTGCACCCACGGCATATTGAGGTTCCCAGGTTAGGGGTCTAATCGGAGCTACAGCTGCCGGCCTATACCACAGCCATGGCAACGCCAGATCCTTAACCCCAGGGTCGAATCTGAAACCTCACAGTTTCTAGTGGGTTTTGTTGGAGTTCCAGGAACTCCAACAAATGTTAAATTTGGAAGAGAAACTTTTTCTGTTTAAATCAAAATGTGCTCTTCTTTGATCCCATGATATCATTTTAATGAAGGTGTCCTAACAGATACACTTAGAAAAGTATACAAATGTTTATGCATAAAGACATTTTTTACTGCACTATCTGTAACAAGGAAAGAAAAATCTAGGAAAACCCTAAAATATCCCATCAATAGTAAAGCAGTATAGCACAGTGGTTAAGAATTGCCTGGATTCAAATCCCATCTCCAACAATTTACTGTGTGATCATGGACACATTATCTCACTGTGCTGCTGGTTTACCCTTCTGTAAATTGAAGCTAATAACAAAATGTACTTCACTGGGTTGTGCTTCTACTTAGTGCCTACTCTGTAGTATATGCTCAATACATTTTGGTTATCATTACTGATAGGGAATTGGAATGCTTTTGGTAAAGGCATACAATAGAATCCTAGGCAATTGGTGTGTGTGTGTGTGTGTGTGTGTGTGTGTTTTTAGGGCTGCGCCTGCAGCATATGGAGGTTCCCAGGCTAGGGATCGAATCAGAGCGGTAGCTGCCGGCCTGCGTCACAGCCACAGCAACGCCAGGTTTGAACTGCTTCTGTGACCTACACCACAGCTTACGGCAACGCTGGATCCTTAACCCACTGAGCGAGTTCAGGGGTCGAATCTACACCTTATGGTTCCTAGTTGGATTCGTTAACCACTGAGCCACGACAGGAACTCCCTGATTTGTCTGTCTTTTCCACTGAGAATGGGGTCTACCTGTAACAGCTGTATAGTGCCCAACCCATGGTAGTTGGCTCAGTTAATGCACAAGAACGAGAGACGGATATTACTGTACACACTTCTTGAGCTTTTTTTCTTTATTTTTAGGGCTGCTCCTATGGCATATGGAAGATCCTGGGCTAGGGATCAAATCGGAGCTGCAACTGCCAGCCTATATCACAGTCACAGCAGCGCAGTTCCGAGCTATATCTGTGACCTACATCGCAGCTTGCGGCCATGCCATATCCTTAAACCACTGAGTGTGGCCAGAGATCGAACCTGCATCCTCATGGATCCTAGATCCTAGATGGGTTCTTAACCCGCTGAGCTACAATGGGAACTCCTTGAGCTTTTTTTTTTTTATATTATTAAGATACAGTTGATTTACAGTATTGTATTAGTTTCAGGTGTACAGCCAAGTGGTTCGTTTATACATTAGGTATGTATGTATGCATGCATGTATGTATGTATCTATCTATCTAGTTTTGTTTTTTTTTTTTGTCTTTTTGCCTTTATCTAGAGCTGCACCCGTGGCATATGGAGGTTCCCAGGCCAGGGGTCTAACAGGAGCTGTAGCTGCCGGCCTTCGCCACAGCCACAGCAACGCGGGATCCGAGCCACGTCTGCAACCTACACCACAGCTCACAGCAACACCGGATCCTTAACCCACTGAGCAAGGCAAGGGATCGAACCCGCAACCTCATGGTTCTTAGTCGGATTTGTTAACCACTGAGCCACGACAGGAACTCCAATCTATCTAGTTTTTGACTATGCCCATGGCATGCAGAAGTTCCCAGGTCTGGAGCTGAACCCACATCATGGTAGTGACCCAAGCCACAGCAGTGACAATGCTGGATCTTTAACCACTAGGCTACCAGGGAACTCTTATATTCTTTTTTTTTAAAATTCTTTTCCATTATAGTTTATCACAATGTTGACTATAACTCCCCCTGTTACACAATAAATCTGTGTTGTTTATCTGTTTTATTTATGATAGTGTGCACGTGTTAATCCCATACTCCCCAATTTATCCTCTCTCCCCTTTGGTAACCGTAAGCATTTTCTATGTTGTAAGTCTGTTTCTGTTTTGTAAATAAGTTCATTCATACTCTTTTTTGTAACCAGTATATAACTGATACCACATAATACAATATTTCTCTTTCTCTTACTGACTTACTTCACTTAGTATGTTAATCTCTAGGTCCATCCATGTTGCTGTAAATGACCAGCCAACACTTGATGTATTACTTTGGTGGATGAGTTTGGGAGGAAAAAAAGGACCAGGGAAAGAATTATGGATGCTTTAGGAAACTGAGATCTGGTGTCTTTTTGGTTATTAAATACATGTATATGTTCCCTTTTTTTTTTGCTTTTTAGGGCCGCACTCCTGGCATATGGAGGTTCCCAGGCTAGGGGTCGAATCGGAGCTACATCAGCCGGTCTACACCACAGCCACAGCAATGCTAGATCCGTCTAGCAACCTGCACCACAGCTCACGGCAATGCCGGATCGTTAACCCACTGAGCGAGGCCAGGGATTGAACCCTCAACCATATGGTTCCTAGTCAGATTCATTAACTGCTGTGCCACAGTGGGAATGCCATTGGTCACTAAATACATGCATATGTTCTACTACATCAAGAACTCTAGCAGAGACAATACTTTCTCAACCGTTTACTATGTGCAACCATGCTGAGTCAGAGGGTGGGTCAACCTTGCTCTCTGGGAGGGAGGTGCTCACAAGGGAAAAAGAATGACTTCCGGGGCTGCAGGGCCCATTTAGGAAAATTCCTTGCCCAGCACACTAATCACTACCTTGGTACCTGGGAAAAATTAACTGTTATTTCCAGGAGTGAGCAATTGACATGATCCACTCAACCTTGAGGATCAGGCATAATAATTCAAGTTAACATCACAGTGTTCAAATCAGAGCACTGCTCAGGGAAAAAAGTGAGCAGGCACAGACCTTGCCTAGTGGCCTTAGCTGTAAAAGCTATGAAGGATAATAGCAGGAAGCTCCTAATAATCCCTTTGGTAGTTAGCCCAGGAGAAAGGTCTCTACCTCCTTTAAGGGTGTTTTTCACTTTCTTTCTGAAAATTGCTTTTCTTGCACAGGGATTTAATGAATTAAACCCAGAAAACATGAAATGGAAGAACCAATTACAATCAAAGAGATCATAGTGGAATAAGATGTAGATTCTCAAAGACTCAAATAGGTTATTCTTTTCCTTCTCTCTCTCTCTCTCTCTCTCTTTTTTTTTTGTCTTTTCTAGGGCCACATCCACGGCATATGGAGGTTCCTAGGCTAGGAGTCGAATTGGAGCTACAGCTGCCGGCCTATACCACAGCCACAGCAACACGGGATCTGAGCTGTGTCTGCGACTTACACCACAGCTCATGGCAACACCAGATCCTTGACCCACTGAGCGAGGCCAGGGATCGAACCCACATCCTCATGGATGCTAACTGGGTTTGTTAACCACTGAGCCGTGACGGGAACTCCTGAAATAGGTTCTCGAGAAAAAAAAAAAAGATCAGTCCTCTTTTTTTTTCTGGCAGTCTACAGATTTATGCAGGGTACCCCACTTTCTTGAAACCACTCCCTTACAAGATATTTGTTCTAATATTCCAGTTTGGAATGAGATCATTCCAGTTTTACCAAAGGGCAATAGATTTTGTTTGCCAATTCACAGTGAAGGAAAGGTATATAATATACGAGATGACAGTGACCAATGGGAAACCGTAGGAAAGGTACCTCATAGCTGACTGGGAATGTGAGAGGCAAATATTAGGTAAGAACATTAGAGATAAACCACCAGAGATACAGAGATAAAAGGAGAAAAGAATACATGCCGCCTCTCATGGAACAAAAGGTTTGAAGAGAAATGGACGCACTAGAGAGATGGTTAGAAAGTCAAGGGTAAACAATGACAGGGCATAGGTCACGGAGTAAAGGCACACACGGAAGTTACTGAGGAGGAAATTCCAAATTCCCAAGGGAATGCTGCTGCCCAGGGATACACGCCCCACCCTCCACATTCCCCAGGGGCTTGCAGATACAAAACAAGCCCCATCCCATGAAAGGGTGGAGCTGTTCGGTTCTGGGTACTAAGCAAACCATAAATTTCCACTTTACCCTTTATGGGAATTATAGTTTGGGACTTGGGGAACCACTGGAAAGGCGTGTGCTCTATAATGATTCAACTTTATCCACATAACAGAACAACTCAGATAAAGACTCGTTTGCTTCAAATCTTAAAAGGAAAAAGAAGGAGAAAATAAGCAAAAAAAAAAAAATAGAAAAGAAAAGAAAAATGCTGGCCTTGGAGTTCCCGTTGTGGCGCAGCAGAAACAAATCTGACTAGGAACCATGAGGTTGCGGGTTCGATCCCTAGCCTTGCTCAGGGTGTTAAGGATCCGGCATTACCATGAGCTGTGGTATAGGTCACAGAAGCAGCTTGGATCCTGTGTTGCTGTGGCTGTGGTATAGGCTGGCAGCTGTAGCTCCGATTAGACCCCTAGCCTGGGAACCTCCATATGTTGCAGATGCGGCCCTAAAAAGCAACAACAACAACAACAACAACAAGTTGGCCTTTATTTTTGACAGGGAAAATTGAGATGAATGAAATTTAGTCATGCTTTACTGCTCCTTTTAGATTTCCAGCGTTATCCCAGGGCTTCCCGGCAGCAAAGTAGATGCTTCTGTTCACCCTAACCCTAGGAACATGAGGAAAATCCCAAAGTCTTAGAAGAGTTTAAAGGTTTCAGTAGACTCAGTTCCTGTCCTAGTTTGCCATCATGACTTGTCACTTTTTTAAATTCATAAAATAATATATATTAAAAACATACATCATCTTGAGGGAGGTTACTTATCCTGCTCAAGAATATAGCAAATCCTGTAAAGTGGAGATGGAATAGAAGATACTGGAAAACTATAGTTTGGGTTCCACTACTGAACTCAAACTGATACTAAATATATTACTTGAGGGGAGTTCCTTTCGTGGTTCAGTGGTTAACAACCTGACTAGGATCCATGAAGATGTGAGTTCAATCCCTGGCTTTGCTCAGCGGGTTAAGGATCCGGCGTTGCTGTGAGCTGTGGTGTAGGTCACAGACGCAGCCTGGATCTGGCGTTTCTGTGGCTGGGGTGTAGGCCGGCAGCTGTAGCTCCAATTCGACCCCTAGCCTGGGAATTTCCATATGCTGTGAGTGTGGCCCTAAAAAGCAAAACAATAAAAAAAATGAAAAATATTGCTTGAGGAACACTACTTCATTTGGCCTAGTATTCACCCAATCTGTAGCAATCCAGGCTAGACAATCTGTAAGCACCCTAACAAGGCTCATTTCCTCCTATAAAGAGCCTTAATTCCACAAAATGCATTTCAGTTGTAGGTGCCAAGGTTCTTGAATTACATTTAAAAGCTAACAGAATTTGAGCCAAAGGGAAGGGCCTCAACACTATCCTATATACGAGAAGGGACTTAGCGACTCTGTACTGGACACAAAAGCAGTAGAGTTGGCTATGGGGTAAGTAATGAGAAAATAGTCATTGATTAATTGGTATATTATGGAAACTTCACTTTAGAATTTATTAGTCTTTTTTTTTTTTTCCTCCTGAGTATCTCCCCTCTTCATTATTGCAGAGTATATACCATTGCAGGCCTCCAATAGCTATACTCTTTTTGTAGTGGTTTTAATTATATGACCCTCCAACCATCAAGAGGGGGAGGTGTGCTTCCTCCCCTTGCATCTGAGTGGGCTCTGAGCCTGGCTTGACCAGTAAGGCACAGTCGGGGATGCTATTTACCTCCTGAGGTTGTCATAAAAAGCCCTGCGGCTTCCTCCTCGGCCTCTGGGAACGCTCTTGCTCTTGGAGCCCTGAACCACCCCGTGAGTACCACTGTCCTGAGACTGTCAGGCTGAATAGGCCACAAGTAGATGCTCTGGCAGATAATCCCATCTGAACCTGTCCTTCCACTGCTCCAGCCAGGAGCCAAACGTGTAAGTGAAGATTCTGCCTGGGGAGCCCCCGGCTGTGTGAGTCATCCCCGAAAACTCTAGTCACCCACCCGAGGCTCCAACCTTATGGAACGGAGAGGAGATGCCTCCAGCTCTCTGTGCTCTTTCTCTATTTTGGACCCATAGGAATCTCATGAGCCTAATAACATGGTTGTTGTTTTACACACTAAGTTTTGGGATGGTTTGTTACACAGCCAAAGATAACCAGAACACCTTCTCTTAGAATCTGTTTGAGTCGAGTAGACGGCTGGCCAGCTAGAAGCTGTATTTCCCAGCATCCTCTCTTGCAGGTGAGTGTGACACTTAAGTCTTGCCGATGGTCTGTGAGTGGAAGTGAGACAACCTCCCAGTGTCAATAAAATGTTAGTGCTTGTCCTCACTTCCTCTCTACTTCTTGCTGGCTGAGACACAGCAATAATTAGAGCAGTTATGTAAGGGCCACAGATATTCTGATGGCTGTCACGCACTGGATTCCCTAGCTAGCGCACTCTGAGCAGAATTTAATGTGCAAAATATTTATTAATGAATTTGATGGGAGTCAACACCAGTAAGGGAAGGAAAGAGGGCAGGACAGGACAGATGGAAAAGTTAGGTTGCAATGCAGGTCCAGTGACAGCTTCAGCTAAGACCACAGAGCGTTTGGGAGTTAAAACAGCCCTTCAGAACTGGCCTCCAAGGGAGTTCCCGTTGTGGCACCAGCGGTTACAAATCTGACTAGTATCCTAGAGGATCCCTGGCCTCACTAAGTGTGTTAAGGATCCAACATTGCTGTGAGCTGTGGTGTAGGTCTTGCAGAGGCTAGGATCCCTCGTTGCTGTGGCTGTGGTGTAGGCCAGCAGCTACATCTCTGATTCAAACCCCAGGCTGGGAATCTTCATATGCCACAGGTGCGGCCCTAAAAAGCAAAAAAAAAAAAAAAAAAAAATCCCCTTGTGGTGTCACAGAAGAGATCTGAGAATCAGAGAGAGCCCAAAATGGAAACCACGGGCTGTTTAGAACAATTTTAGCTGACATCTCTACTCACTAGAAGTGATCCAGTAAGTCCAGCCCACACTTAAGGAGAGAGGATGACAAAAAGAGCATGAATCCCAAGAGGCAGGGATCATTTGGGGCTATCTTAGAGGCTGCCAATCACACATAGCACAAAATCTTATTTATTATTATTTTATTTTTTGCTTTTTAGGGCTGCACCCTCAGCATACGGAGGTTCCCAGGCTAGGGGTCTAATCGGAGCTGTAGCTACCGGCCTACGCCACAGCTCACAGCAAGGCCGGATCATTAACCCACTGAGCGAGGCCAGGGATAGAACCTGCAACCTCATGGTTCCTAGTTGGATTCATTTCCACTGCACCACCACGGGAACTCCACATAGCACCAACTTTTGTGTCCTGTTTTTAATTTTCATTAACTTAAATGTTTTGTTTTCCTACATATTCATTTAAAAAATGTTTTAAAAAATTACGGAGTTCTCTTGTGGTGCAGCGGGGTTAAGGATCTGGCATCGTCACCCTCAGGGCTTGGGTCATGTTTGATTCCCGACCTGGGAACTTCCACAAGCCATGGGCATGGCCAAAAAAAATTATAAAAGCAATATATTTTTATTGTAAAAAGATTTTCAAATGTTCACATGATAGAAGTGTACATTTCTTGTTTATGCTATTCCTCAGACTAATATGACTACCCAGAGGTAACCACAATCAAGTTGGTTTTGTTATTGGCTACGACACTTTTCACTCATACATAAAGGCATATATGTGTGTGTGTCACATTCGTGACAATACCGGATCTTTAACCCACTGCCCCACAATAAAATTCCATGAATGACATTGTTAACATTAAAAAACCACCAGCTCTTACCACTGCTTTGGTTGCTAAGCTGCTTTAGTTCCTCTCTCCTTGGGAGCTTCAATCATGGTGGCATAATTTGTGTGGACAGCAGTAAGGCCAACAGTTTGTATTAGCCAAAGGTTTATGTTGGCAAAAGAATCCACCTGTCCTCTTAATGCATATCAATAGCTCTCCTTTAGTACCCTTTCTATCACCAGCCCATGGTTTCCTCTCTTCCAATAGCAATGTTTTGTTTTATTTATTCATTTTTTTTGCCATGCTGGCAGCACGTGGAAATTTCTGGGCCAGGGATCAAACCCATGCCACAGCAGTGACAATGCCAGATCCTTAACCTGCTGAACTACATGGAACTTCTGCTTTTCCTTTTAGAAGTAATCTTTTAGTATTCTCTTGTGCTGCAGCAGGTTGAGGACCTGGCATTGTCACTGCGGAGGCTTGGGAGCTTCCACATGTTGGCATGGCTGAAAAAAATAATCTCTTCCAGTGGTAATGAACCTGACTGGTATCCATGAGGATGCAGGTTCGATCCTCGGCCTCGCTTGGTGGGTTAAGGATCCTGCGTTGCTGTGAGTTGAGGTGTAGGTTGCAGACGCAGCTTGGATCCTGTGTTGCTCTGGCTGTGGTGTAGTCCGGCAGCTGTAGCTCCGATTCAACCCCTAGTCTGGGAACTTCCATTTGCCGCGGCTGCGACCCTAAAAAGACAAAAAAAAAAAAAAAAGTTTGAATCCAGCAGATAGTAAATCCTACTGATTGGCTAAAAATTCCATCAAAATATATAAAGTTCTGCATAGTAAATGAATCTTCATAACCCTGGTGAATAGTTTGTAGCAGCAGTATTCTCTTAACTGGGTTGACCCTGGACAAGTCATTTAATTCTATTGAGTCAAGGGAAGGAAAAACATTTCTTTAGGAAAATATAAGCTAGAGGTTATATTAGGCATGACTTTCCCTCACAATTGATAAAGAATTAAGTTTTTCACTTGAGTCCTTGGAATAGGGACCTTAGTGACTCCCACGGATGGTTAGCTGCAGCGTCCTGAAACTGTCAGCAAAATCTGAATACACATTTTCTTTTAATGATAGTTTCTCAGTTATTAAGCACACTGAGCATTTACTATGTGTCAGAAATAGGCCAAGAAAGTTTAGAGGCTTTCTGACTTAATCTTCATAACAACCCTAGGAAGTTGGAGGGTAGGAACAATTATTACAATTTTTAATCCTCATTTTACAGATGAAGAAATAATCATAAATTTTCCCAAGAAACTTCCAAAGCTGAAAAAGATCTTTCTGGTCTGCCAAGAATCGGTGTTTAAAAAACTCAGCAACAAACAGTAATAAATTATTATATACTTGAGCATTGTTAAGAGGGTATAATACTTTTTATTAACATATTCATTTTAATACAGTTCACAATAAATTTGGCAGGCATTCTGTATGGAGTTTAGGCTTTAAGATTTTTCCTATACATCTATTCAATTTTTACAGCAGTTCAAAAGGAGTTTTTTGGCATGTGGAAGTTTCCAAGTGGGGCCAGGGATCAAACCTGTGTTGCAGCTGTAGCCTGCACACAGCTGTGGAAATGCCGGATCCTTAACCTACTGTGTCACAAGGGAACTTCCCAAAAGGTATTTATCTGAGGCAAAATGGGACAGTAAAAATATCTCTAATTAAACATTCTTGCCTTTAGTCTCTAACCGGGTAACAATAAGCAAGTTATCTGATTATTTCTTGGGTAGTAATACCAACTGTTAGCAGGGTTTTTGTGAAAATTAGACATAATGTGCTTAAAGATTTAATGGCACATATTTAAGTCTTCTCTAAACAGTATTACTATGGCAGGGTCTTTCCAGACTTCCATCTTCACCTAAAAGGACTTGGCCTTGATCCTTTGTAGATTTCTCACTAAATCTCTCATTGCCTAGAATCAAAATTCCATCAGTCGTTTTATTCTTCTCACCTACATGTATTTTTCTTTTATCTGGGGCTCTTGAGAAAGTCTCGCAACCATCTTCAGTACTTACGCTCACAGTAACTTTTTTTGTTATAATGATTTTTTCCATTATAGCTGGTTTACAGTGTTCTGTCAATTTTCTACTGTACAGCAAGGTGACCCAGTCACATGTACATATATACATTCTTTTTTCTCACATGATCATGCTCCATCGTAAGTGACTAGATATTACGCTCACAATAACCTTGATAATTAGCATTAAGGGACTAATAGGTGCTCATGGGACGGACTTCCACATTTACTTTATGTAAAAACCAACAAATTTCCTATGTACTACTTGGCCCAGACAAGGTATTCTTTCTTTTTTTAGGGCCACACCTGCAGCATATGGAGGTTCCCAGGCTAAGAGCTGAATTGGAGCTGTAGCTGCTGGCCTACGCCACAGCCTCTGAAATGCCAGATCCGAGTTGCATCTGCAGCCTACCACAGCTCACAGCAACTCCAGATCCTTAACACACTGAGCAAGGTCAGGTATTGAACCCTCAACCTCATGGTTCCTAGTCAGACTCATTTCCCCTGTGCCACAATGGAAACTCCCAAGGTATTCTTTATAGAAATACAAGTTCAACACATGCTGCCTAGATGGCAGCCCTAGGATTCCGCACCATCTTAGTTACGCATCACCGTTTCTCCATTTGAACACAATATTCACTTACGAAGAATCCTATGAAGTCTACAGTCATCCAATGACGAGTACTGTGTAAAAACACAAAACTGAAAGTATATGCCCCCTTGAGGTCAGCAACAGTGCTAAGAGGTAAAGAAAAGTTTGTTTGTATTAAATTCAAAGGCTTTCAGCAAGAATTTATTCAATTTTTGGTGTTCCTGTTGTGGCTCAGTTGGTTAAGAACCCAACATAGTGTCCATGAGGATGAGGGTTCGATCCCTGGCCTCGATAGTGGGTTAAGGATTGGGCACTGCAGCTCCACTTTGACCCCTAGCCCAGGAACCTACATGCTGTAGGTGCAGTCATAAAAGGAAAACAAAAAGGAAAGAAAGAAAGAAAAACTCTCGAGGTCACTTTGTGGTGCAGCAGTAACGAACCTAGTATCCATGAGGATGTGGGTTTGATCCCTGGCCCTGCTCATGAGCTGCAGGGTATGTCCCAGATGTGTATGTTATAGTGTATGTCACAACACACAGGTGTTGTGGCTGTGGGTAGGCCAGCATCTGCAGCTCTGATCTGACCTCTACTCTGGAAACTTCCATATGCCACAAGTGTGGCCCTAAGGAAAAAAAAAAAAAAGAATTTATACAATTTCAGCCAACTGGGAATTTTAAGCAAAGTACACAATTTTATGACTGAAGTGAACAAACCATTCTGAAAAAGCTGTTAGTGTGGCAAATTTTGTACAATTTTTAAGATAAAAGTACCAATGATATATACATTCTAAAAACTTATCCTTTGTTCTATAACAGTAAAATCACAACCTATAGTTGGGCTAACTAATTAGTGAAAGCATAAGGGAATAAGATTACAAACAAAAGATTCAGAACATAGATTTTTGGGGAAAAAAATTTAATATAGGCATTCCTGCTGTGGCACAGTGGGTTAATGACCTGGCTTGTCTCTGTGGAGGCACTGGTTCAATCACCAGCCTGGCACAATGAGTTAAGGATTCAGCGTTGCTGCGGCTGTGGCATAGGCCACAGTTCCAGCTCGGATTCTATCTCTAGCCTGGGAACTTCCATATGCTGCAGGTGCAGCCCTGAAAAAGGAAAAAAAATTTTTTGTTTTTTGTCATTTTAGGGCTGCACCTACAGCATATGGAGGTTCCCAGGCTGTCATCAAACTGGAGCTGTAGCCGCTGGCCTATACCACAGCCACAGCAATGCCAGATCCCAGCCACATCTGTGACCTATACCACAGCTTACGGCAATTCAGGATCCTTAACCCTCTGAGCAAGGCCAGGGATGGAACCTGTGTCCTCATGGATACTAGTCAGATTCATTTTAGTTGAATCATGACAGGAACTCTAGAAAAAAATTAATACAGCATTAGATTATCTCCTAGCTTAATCGTAAAAGTTTTACTTTTTCTTGAAAAAGGCTGTTAGTTTTGTTTTCTATTACCGAAATAATTTAGCTGACTTTATACTACAGATGGTGTTAATAAAATAAATGTGGAACATCAATGAGGACCTAAATTATATCTCTTGGGACCACCCTCATTCAAGGCTGTATATGTGTGCAATCTACTATACAAAGAAAACTATCACATAAATCATCATGACATTACATAAACAGATTCAAAACAAAACAGAAAAATGTGTTATCCATTAAGTTTCTCAATACTAATTCTTAGAAGAAACAACCTATGGGATCTGTGTTAACGGGAGGAAATTACGTGCAGCAGTTAAGAACAATGGGCTTTGAAGTCCGAGAAGCAGGCTTGATTCTACAGCTTTTTTGCTGTGGCCTTGAGCAAGCTACCCAACATCCCTGGGCTTCAGTTTTTTCATCTATAAAATGAGATAATACCATTTCAGAGGGATGTAAGAAGGACAAAACTATCGAATGCATGTAAAATCAGAGTGCTTATTAGTACATCAAAAATCCTGAAACAGGAGTTCCCATCGTGGCTCAGTGGTTAACGAATCCGACTAAGAACCATGAGGTTGTGGGTTCGATCCCTGGTCTCGCTCAGTGGGTTAAGGATCAGGAATTTGCCGTGAGCTGCGGTGAAAGTCGCAGACGCGGCTCGGATCCTGCGTTGCTGTGGCGTAAGCCTCAGATTAGACCCCTAGCCTGGGAATCTCCGTATGTGCCGCGGGTGCAGCCCTAGAAAAGACAAAAAAAAAAAAGGCAACAAAAAAAAAAACCTGAATCAGTCAATAATATTATCAGAATTGTCTAAGATAGGAGTTCCTGTCATGGTACAGCGGAAACAAATCCAACTAGGAACCATGAGGTTGAGGGTTCGATCCCTGGCCTCGCTCAATGGGTTGAAGATCCAGCGCTGCCATGAACTATGGTGTAGGTTGCACATGCGGCTCAGATCTGGCATTAGTGCTGTAGCAGCTGTGGCCAGCAACTGTAGCTCTGATTCTACCCCTAGCTTGGGAACCTCCATACGCTGCGAGAGCAGCCTTAAAAAGCAAAAAACAAAACAAAACGAAACAAGAATTGCCTAATACATGATTTTATATACATATATATATTTTTTTTCAATTTGCCCATCTTGACAGAATACTTAAATCTTTTCTTTAGCAATAGAAAAAAAATAGGTCCTGAAGAAAGATATTTTTTGGCTGTGTCTGCAGCATGCCAAAGTTCCGGGGCTAGAGATCAAATCACGCCACAGCTGTGATCTGTGCCACAAACAGTGACACCACCAAATCCTTAACCCTTCAGGACACCATGGGACTCCCTGAAATCTTATTTCATCAATTTTATAAACATAAGTGGCCAATGAAGATAAACAAAAATTCCAGTTTTTAAGGATTTTTTTTAATGTCACAAAGATTATCAATGCCTTTACATGAAAGCACATTTATATAATGCTTATTAAGCTCTTTCTCTTTACTCAATGTTTACACATAATACATAAATGTTTTGAAACCTCAAAGTTCTTTGATAATTGCAATATCTTTTTCAAATAAAGCGTTGAAGAACCTTAAATATTACATCATTCAGATAATTTTTTTAAAGAGATACACCTCTAAGAGATCATTCCAACATAACTTCCAAACTTAACTGTAGCAAAACTGAGTCCTGGTGGATGTTTCAGCATATGGATGCCTCCTCTACTGCCTGGACACCCTCTGTGACAGCTTTGACACATTTAGCCATTGTCTGTGAGGCTCTGCTAATTGAATCTGAAAGATATCAAGAAAATGTGTGTTTTGATAATAAAACTTCAAAAGAAGCACACAGTAAAACTTTCCTGTTGCACATATTAAAGAATAACAACAAAAAGAACTATAAGAGGAGTTCCTGCTGTGGCACAGCGGAAACGAATCCAACTAGTAACCATAAGGTTGTGGGTTTGATCACTGGCCTCGCTCAGTGAGTTAAGGATCTGGCGTTGCTGTGAGCTGTGGTGTAGGTTTCAGACGCGGCTCGGATCCCGCGTTGCTGTGGCTGTGGCGAAGGCCGGCAGCTACGGCTCCTGTTAGACCCCTAGCCTGGGAACCTCCATATGCCGTGGGTGTGGCCTTAGATAAAGGCAAAAAGACAAAAAAATAAAATAAAATAAAATAAAATCCATGAATTGTACATTTTATGGGTGAATTTTATGGTAAGTGAATTCTATTTCAATGAAGCTGTCCAAAACCCCCTCCCAGAGTAAATAATCTCATCTTTATTTTAAATAAATTAATAAATGTGTATATCCCTAGATGACTGACCAAAACGTAAAACATAAATGTGGTTATTTCTGGGAACTGGGATCACAGTGACTTTTCCTTGCTCTTGTGGGATTAGGTATGTATTCTAAAATAAAAACTTTTTTACATCAGAAGACCCATTAAAAATAATCTTAGATACAAACCATACCAAAAACTTAAAAATACACTTCTACCTGCTCTTAGACAGAAAATTATTTTAAACTGTCTATCAGCCACCTCATAACCTAGATATTATATCAAGTTTTGTAAAATCTGTAGTAAACAAGTTTGCTAGTCCGCATTCCTTAAGAACATTCTTAACAATTTACACCAGAAGCACCACTTAACATGTTTCACATTTTAATGTGTTTTGATTCTTCTACTGTAATTCTCAGAAAGACCTTCGCAGATGTTTGTCACTTAGAAAATTCTTCCTAAATTGCTACACAGTTAGTTTTATATCTAATAGTAATACTGTACATTTAAAATCTGTTAATTCTTCTTGGACTTTCAAAATCCACTTACATTTCAGAAAAGAAAAGAAAGTAAAATCAGAAAATATAAAGTTACATTAGCTTTGATATTTGAAAAACTTACTACATCAAAAGTATCAAATACTACCACTAAAAGGTTAAAACCAGTAGGCCAAATTAGGTGATCTTATTTCTTCCCACATTTCCTATTAGGCATACCTGTCATGTAGAAGTCCTTTATTGTTAGCTGAGGTGGAACAAGTGGATCAGCAAGAAGTTGTTGGTTCACTAGCTGCAAAAAAAGATCAATAACAGTATTGAAAACCAGCAGTGTTACACCAGAGGATACATTATTATGAAAACTGCATATAGTTAAGGTTTTACCTTGGAGAGCTCATTTGCTTGCTGGAAATAATTAGCTCCTTCAACATCATCATATCGAACAAGATTAGGAGAGACTTCTTCCAGTCTGCTCCTCACTTGATCCAGAGTATCGTAAGGGAGAGTCATACCTGCAATCTATAACATAACAGGTGCCAAAAACTGAATAAAGCATTACTACTTAAAAATTTCAAGTAATATATCACTGTGACCATAGTAAAATAATACAGTACTACTGAAAAACATATTGCAAAACATTCTCAACCTTACAAATGTTTTCTCAGGTCAGTCTCCCAAAGCAACAGAAATAAAAGCAAAGATAAACCAATGAGACCTAATCAATCTGAAAAGCTTTTGCACAGCAAAGGAAACCAAAAAGAAAACTAAAAGACAACTTACAGAATGGGAGAAATCAGTGTCAAATAATGCAACTAACACGGATTTAATCTCTAAAATATACAAACAACTGAACAACTCAACAGCAAAGAAGCCAACAACCCAATTGAAAAATGGGCAAAAGACCTGAATACACATTTCTCCAAAGAAGATATGCAGATGGGCAACAAGCACATGAAAAAATGCTCAACGTCACTGATGATTAGAGAAATGCAAATCAAAACTACCACGAGATACCACCTCACACCAGTCAGAATGGCCATCATTAAGCGGTCAACAAACAACAAATGCTGGAGGGAGTGTGGAGAAAAGGGAACCCTCCTGCACTGTTGGTGGGAATGTAAGCTGGTTACAACCACTGTGGAAAACAGTATGGAGGTACCTCAGAAAACCATACATAGGAGTTCCCATCGTGGCTCAGTGGTTAACGAATCCGACTAGGAACCATGAAGTTGCAAGTTCAATCCCTGGCCTTACTCAGTGGGTTAAGGATCCAGCGTTGCCGTGAGCTGTGGTGTAGGTTGCAGATGCGGCTTGGATCCCGTGTTGCTGTGGCTACGGTGAAGACCGGCAGCTATAGCTCCTGTTAGACCCCTAGCCTGGGAACCTCCATATGCTGCAGGTGTGGCCCTAGATAAGGCAAAAAGACCAAAAAAAAAAAGAAAACTATACATAGAACTACCATATGACCTAGCAATCCCACTCTTGGGCATATATCTGGACAAAACTTTCCTTGAAAAAGACATTTACACACGCATGTTCATTGCAGCACACTTCACAATAGCCAAGACATAGAAATAACCCAAATGTCCATTGACAGATGACTGGATTAGGAAGATGTGGGATATATACACGATGGACTACTACTCAGCCATAAAAAAGAATAAAATAATGCCATTTGCAGGAATATGGATGGAATTAGAGACCCTCATACTGAGTGAAGTAAGTCAGAAAGAGAAAGACAAATACCATATGATATCACTTACATCTGGAATCTAATATACTGCAGAAATGAACCGTTCTACAGAAAAAAAATCACGGACTTGGAGAACAAACTTGTGGTTGCCAAGAGGGTGGGGGAGGGAGTGGGATGGTCTGGGATTCTGGAGTTAGCAGTTGTTGACTATTGCCTTTGGGATGGGAAAGCAAGGAAATCCTGCTGTATAGCACCAGGAACTATGTCTAATCACTTGTGATGAATCTATATATGTAGGTGTAACTGGGTCACCACACTGTACAGCTGGAAAATGGATAGAAAACTGTAAACCAGCTATAACGGAAAAAGAAAAATATATTGGTGTCCATTTGTATGTATTAAGAAAATGGTTAAGTAACTATTGTCACTAATTCTTCTAATTCATAAACAGCTTTTAGCACATTAGCAATTTATTTTTAGAAAACAGATTATGAAATTAAAGAAATGTTTTGCAGAGTTCCCACTGTGGCTCAGTGGGTTAAGAACCCGACCAGTATCCATGAAGAGGTGGGTTCGACCCTCGCCTTGCTGAGTGGGTTAAGGATCTGGCGTTGCCACAAGCTGTGGCATAGGTCACAGATACGGCTCGGATACAGTGCTGCTGTGGCTGTGATATAGGCCAGCAGCTGCAGCTCCATTCAACTCTTCCAATTAGAAGGCCCATATGCCACAGGTGCAGACTTAAAAAGCAAAAAAGAAGAGGAGACAGAAATGCTTTCCTAAATCTAAATGCTTATGCTAACTTATTGATTGTAATGCTTTTTTTCATAGTAAAAGAGTTAAAAGAAGTCTTTTTAGGCAAAAGACAAGTTAAAAATAAACACACCAATTTCAAATCCCCATTTTCTGAATGTGTTCTTCCTACAAACATTATTCAAATCATCTCTGCATTTCAGACTTGCATACTCCTTGACTTTGAAAACCGTTCTGCCAAGCTAACACGTCAAACACCCCAGTAGCTGCATCACTAAGGACAATACCTCAGAAAGGGCTCTTAAAATTTTCCAGTCCTCTCTTGCCAAGCCAGGCGGTGTCACTGCTACTTTAGTCTGCTGAGCTCGGCCCTCAGTATTGACATAAGTAGCAGACTTCTCTGTGTAAGCAGCGCCAGGGAGAATTACATCAGCTATAGGAGCTCCAACATCGCCATGATGTCCTAAAAAAGATGGAAAATGGCAAACCATATTTTAGCACAAAGCTGACTAGGTATTGTACGTGAACAGAGTATACAGCCTTTTAAAATTTTATTTTTTAAAGTGTTTTAAAAATTAAAACATAGGGAATTCTCTTCATGGGGCAGTGGAAACGAATCCGACTAGAATCCATGAGGATGTGGGTTCGGTCCCTGGCCTTGCTCAGTGGGTTGAGGATCCGGCATTGCCATAAGCTGTAGTGTAGGTTGCAGACGCCGCTTGGATCCCACATTGCTGTGGCTGTGGTGTGGGCCATCAGCTGTAGCTCTGATTTGACCCCTGCCCTGGGAATTTCCATATACTGTGGGTGCAGTCCAAAAAGAAAAAAAAATTAAAACATAGTATTGAAGCATTTGTAATAAAAATTAAAGCCCGTTTTGTCCACAGTTTGACTTCCTTCCCCAAAAAAATTACTGTTAAAGCATTTGGTATGTGTCTTTCCAGATTAATTTTTGCAAATACACAGATATGTATAATATGATACACACACATGTAATGGGCAACTAAGTGTATTATTTTTCTTAATGATTACAAAGTGGAAATGCTCAGATACATGCTAGTGAAATTTGGTAAAGAGAAATAGTAGAGGATCAAAACATGTATAACAGAAACTATCACTCATTAAGTTTCTTCCAACAAAAGTGTTGAAAGAAAAAAGAAACTTAAGGAAAGAAAGCTATATAACAATATATAAAGCTTGATCTCATTTACGTTCATGTTTGCATATGTACAGAAATATGGTATGGGGAGTTCCCATTGTGGCTCAGTGGGAATGAATCTGACTTGTATTCATGAGGATGCAGGTTCAATCCCTGGCCTTGCTCGGTGGGTTAAAGATCCGGCACTGCCACGAGGTGAGGTGTAGGTCATAGACGCAGTTCGGACCCCAGGTTGCTGTGGCTACACTGTGAGCCGGCAGCTGTAGCTCCAATTGGACCCCCAGCCTGGGAACCTCCATATGCTATGGGTGTAGCCCTAAAAAAAGGACCAAAAAAAAAGAAAAAAAGACAATGAATCAAACACAAGAAGACCAAAGGAGTATTGCTAAATATAATTCACTAAATGAATACAGGTCTCATGATTTTTTTAACTTTTACACTGTTTATATAAAAGTGCTTTCCCAGAGTTCCCATCATGG
This sequence comes from Catagonus wagneri, assembly GCA_004024745.2. Classification (NCBI taxonomy): domain Eukaryota; kingdom Metazoa; phylum Chordata; class Mammalia; order Artiodactyla; family Tayassuidae; genus Catagonus; species Catagonus wagneri. The sequence goes on from PVHT020000144.1 coordinate 7,880,474, forward strand.
CACAGTGGAAATGAATCCGACTAGGAACCATGAGGTTGCGGGTTCAATCCCTGGCATCACTCAGTGGGTTAACGATCCGGCATTGCCGTGAGCTGTGGTGTAGGTTGCAGATGCAGCTTGGATCTGGCATTGCTGTGGCTCTGGAGTCGGCTGGCAGCAATAGCTCCAATTAGACCCCTAGCCTGGGAACCTCCATATGTCATAGGTGCGGCCCTAAAAAGACAAAAAACAAAAATAAAAAATAAAAAAAATAAGTGCTTTGCCTTGATTATATAATGACACTAATTTTTTTTTTTTTTTTTTTTTGCCTTTTGTCATTTTAGGGCCACACCGGCGGCTTGTGGAGGTTCCCAGGCTAGAGGTCTAATCGGAGCTGTAGCCACTGGCCAACACCGCAGCCACAGCAACGCAGGATCCGAGCCGCATCTGCAACCTACACCACAGCTCACGGCAACGCCGGATTGTTAACCCACTGAGCAAAGGCAGGGATCGAACCTGCAACCTCATGGTTCTTAGTCGGATTCGTTAACCACTGTGCCACGACGGGAACTCCGACACTAAATATTTTTTGAAAAACTACATTTAATGTTACATAATATTTATAATTCAAATTACTGCTACTGGGGACATTCAGGTTTCTTTTAATTCCTTGTTATTAAATAACACGAGGCAATGATTCTTTTTTTGTTGCTGTTGTTTTAAATTTTATGGCTGCACCCATAGAATATGGACGTTCCCAGACCAGGGACCGAACTCAATCCAAAGCTGCATCGCACAGCACAGGGCCAGGCATCTAGCCCACACCTTCGTAGACCCAAGCTACTGCAGTCAGATTCTTAATCGACCGAGCCACAGCAGGAAATCCTTAATAAATAAATGTTTACAAATTTTTGTGTGTACAGGGAAATTCTCAAATGGAAAACATTTAATCCACTAAATATACTGCCATGCAGTTTCTTTTTTTTATTTTTTGGCCACTCTGTGGCATATGGAGTCCCCTGGCCAGGGGACTGGATCCAAGCGACAGCTGTGACCTAAGCTGCAGCTGCAGCAACGCTGGATACTTAACCCACTGTACCAGGCTGGGGATCAAATCTGTGACCCAGTGCTCCCAAGACACTGCCGATCCTGTTGTGCCACAGCAGAACTCCACCGTGCAGTTTCTAACATGCAAAGTGTACTATTCTTTTCTGTTTCCATTGTCATAGATGCTACTAACCTTGATAAATAATGAAACAATCCTTTGGCAAATCCTGTCGAGTGATACAACCTCCATCTGCTCCCAGAAGGAACAGCACTTTGGGAGGGTTCTTCCGAATTGCTTCTACCCCAGGTTTATAGCCAAGGTCCAAAGCAGCTACTTGGCTTGCAATCCTGTAAAACAGTTACGAGTTTTAGCATCCCTGCTGCGTTTTCATTATAAAAAAATTAATGTGATTCTTGAAATACCTAGTCTCTTTCCAATGCTCTTAAAGACCTTCCCTCATCTTTTTCTAGC
>PVHT020000144.1:7882071-7892393 GCA_004024745.2 Catagonus wagneri
TTTTTTTTTTTTTTTTTTTAAGGGCCACACCGTGGCATATGGAAGTTCTCAGGCTAGGGGTCAAACTGAGCTACAGCTCCCGGCCTACACACTACAGCGATGCCAGATCCGAGCCACGTCCGCAACCTACACCACAGCTCACAGTAATGCCAGATCCTTAACCCACTGAGCAAGGCCAGGACTGAACCCACGTCCTCATGAATGCTAGCTGGGTTCATTACCGCTGAGCCACAATGGGAACTCCCTCAATACAGTGAGACTTCTTAAGACAGAGTCATTAGAGAAAAATTAGATGATTCTGAAAACCAGAAGGGATAAATTTAAACACCACTCATGAAACTGAAATTCAGAGAAAACTTTAATTCGTACACTGGTGTATGTCCTTATGGAATTTGTTCAATGAACATTATTACTGTTATAAGAAGATAATAATCTTTTATTTATTTATTTTTTTTGGGCCAAGCCCATGGCATGTGGAAGTTCCTGGGCCAGGGATCAAACACATGCCACAGCAGCAACCCAAGCAGTTGCAGTGAAAATCCCAGCCCCTTAACCTGCTGCACCACAAGAGAGCTCCTAGATAATAATCTTTTAAAGAAGAGGTCTTAAATAACTATACTTTGAACATCTGGAAATCTTTGGTCTAGTACACTATTATTAACTTTCTTTATAGAAATGGTCATTTTGGGAGTGCCCGGAGTGGCTCAGCAGAAACGAATCCGACTAGGAACCATGAGGTTGTGGGTTCGATCCCTGGCCTTGCTCAATGGGTTAAGGATCCGGCATTGCCGTGAGCTGTGCTGTAGGTCGCAGACGTAGCTCGGATCCTGCGTGGCTGTGGCTGTGGCCGGCAGCTGTAGCTCTGATTAGACCCCTACCCTGAGAACCTTCACATGCCGCGGGTGCGGCCCTAAAACGACAAAAGACAAAAAAAAAAAAAAAAAGGAAATAGTCATTTTGTCGATCTACTGTGCATAAAGTTGGCTGGTCTTTTACCTATTTAATAAGAGAGGAGGGCAAGTCAAAAGATAACTGCTGCTCTGTCAAACTCTCTAAAGCAACATTGAAAGAATAAAATATTTTGCACAAAAGTGAAAGATTTGTATAATGAAAATTACAAAACAACCCCAAAGGAAATTAAAAGACCATTAACAAACGGAAAGACATACCATGTTCACGGATAGGAAGATAATATTGTTAAGATGGAAATAACCCCCAAATTGATCTATAGGTTTAATGCAATCCCTGTCAAAAATCACAGCTGAGGAATTCCCGTCATGGCACAGCGGTTAACAAATCCGACTAGGAACCATGAGGTTGTGGGTTCGATTCCTGGCCTTGCTCAGTGGGTTAATGATCCGGCGTTGCCGTGAGCTGTGGTGTAGGTCGCAGACGTGGCTCAGATCCTGCGTTGCTGTGGCTACGTCGTAGGCCAGCGGCTACAGCTCCGATTAGACCCCTAGCCTGGGAACCTCCACAAGCCGCGGGTGCGGCCCTAAAATGACAAAAGGCAAAAATAAAAAATAAAAAAAAAATAAAAAATCACAGCTGAATGCTTTGCAGAAACTGATAAGCTGATCCCCAAATTTATATGGAATGCAAGGGACCCAGAATAATCAAACCTATCTTAAAATGAACAAAGAGAACTCACACTTCCCAAGTTCAATTTCAAAACTTAGCTCCTCCTGCTACCCCACCAATACAATACTTTTTTCTTAACTTCCCTCATTCTAAGACGACGTTTCTTAAAGATATCGGCAGAGAATCACACTAACTTCTGACAGAACCCATCTCATCTTGGAAAACAAACTGAGTAAGACTAAGTATGCCTCTGCAAAAACAATCAGTAAACAAAAAACAACAGTGGTGATTAACAGATTCTCCAAGAGTTAGAAAACATGCTTTACTCTGAAATAGGATTACTATGAGGAAAAAAACTTATTTTTTTTAGGGCTGCACGTGTGGCATACGAAAATTCTTAGGCTAGGTATGGGTCAAATCAGAGCCATAGCAACTCAGAATCTGAGCTGCGTCTGCACCCTACATTGCACCTTGCGGCAATGTGATCTTTAACACACTGAGCGGGGCCAGGGATTAAATCTGCATCCTCATGATACTAGTCAAGTTCGTTACCGCTGAGTCACAACGGGAACTCACCCCCAAAAGTTTTAAGACATATGTTTCATTAGGCATTAAAAGATATAGCCTAATAAACTACAGTGAATTTTCATGAGAAGTAAATCGTAGGTAAGAATGAAATGAAATAAAGAAAAACAAAGTTAATCAATTAAAAATTACAATGGTTTCAGTGCTCTCCATAATGAAAACTCACAAATAATAGAAGGTAATATAAGAAACTCTCTCTAAACACAAAGTGAGAAAAATTATGAGAGAAAATGTTAAGAGATGAAAAGTCTGAAAGACCAACCAATGAATAATAAAAAGATTGTTCCTTTTTTTTTTTTTTTTTGCTCTTTTTAGGGCCACACCCATGGCATATGGAGGTTCCCAGGCTAGGGGTTGAATCTGAGCTGCAAGCTGCCAGCCTGCACCACAGCCACAGCAATGCCAGATCCGAGCCGTGTCTGTGATCTACACCACAGCTCAAGGAAATGCTGGATGCTTAACCCACTGAGCAAGGCCAGGGATCAAACCTACATCCTCATGGATACTAGTCAGGTTCATTAGTGCTGAGCCAGACCAGGAATTGCCCAGAAGCTTCTACATGAGAGCAAATAACAATGTGAAAGTAAACCAAATGGCTTTTTCTGAACTTACAAGAAAAAGCCAAATCGAAAATTTCAATTTGAGGAAGTTCCTGTGTCACAGTTCATCTTTTAATCGGCACTCCAGCACTGCTGCAGCTCCAGCAAAGGCTGCAACTGGGGAACAGGGGCAATCCTCGGCCCTGGACCTTCCATGTGCTGCAGGTGTGGCCAAAAAAATTTTTTTAATTTGAAAATGGAGAGTTCTACGTTATTCCCAGGCAAAGGTAACGTCAAATGAATGTCATCCAATTATATTCTAAAAGAATTTTTGTTTTTCCTTTCTTGGCCACAGTATATGGAGTTCCTGGGCCAGGGATCAGATCCAAGCTGTAGTTGCGACCTAAGCCACAGCTGCTGCAACGCCAGACCCTTAACCCACTGTGCCTGCTGGGCATTGAAACTTGCGTCCCGGCACTCCCAAGACACCGTGGGTCCTGCTGCAATGCACTGGGAAATCCAGAGTTTTTTAACATCAAGATAAGAAAGCTGGAGTTCCTATCATGGCTCATGGGTAATGAATGGGACTAGTATCCATGAGGACATGTGTTCGATCCCTGGCCTCAAACAGTGGATTAAGGATCTGGCGTTGCCATGAGCTGTGGTGTAGGCCAGCAGCTATAGCTCCAATTTGACCCCTAGCCTGGGAACTTCCATATGCCACGGGTATGGCTATAAAAAGAAAGAAAGAATAAAAAAGAATATGGAATCCAGGAGTGTGGCTCAGCAGGTTAAGTATCTGGTATTGTCACTGCAGAAGCTCAAGTCACTGCTGTGGCATGGGTTCAGTCCCTAGTCTTTTATATGCTGTGGGCACAGCCAAAAAAAAAAAAAAAAAAAGAATAAGAAATCTAAAGGGTGAGTAGGCAAACAACCACACATATCTAAAATCAAGTTACCATCAGACAAAGCTGGGATTATTATATTTATTATTTATTATTATTATATTTAGAGATTCTCTCTAAAATAATAAAAAAGGTGAAAAAAACACTGAGTGTTAAAGGAAAAAAGTCTGTGATCTTTGTATCTAGCCATGTGGTTATTTGTGAGAAGGAACCAGAAAACACTGTCAGTCATTCAGGAATTTTTAAAAACAGCTATTAAGTACTCATTCAGGAAAAAACAACAACAAAAAAAGTTGCCCCCCTCCCAAAAACTGTACCAATAAAGGCATGGATTCAAAAGTGAATTAAACAGGAGTTCCCGTTGTGGCGCAGGGGTTAACGAATCTGACTAGGAACCATAAGGTTACAGGTTCGATCCCTGGCATTACTCGATCTGGCGTTGCCGGGAGCTGTGGTATAGGTCACAGACGCGTGTTGGATCTGGCGTTGCTGTGGCTGTGGCATAGGCAGACAGCAATAGCTCCGATTAGACCCCTATCCTGGGAACCTCCATATGCTGTGGGTGTGGCCCTAAAAAGACAAAATAAATAAATAAAATAAAATAAAAATTCTAAAAAGTATGGCTAGAAAGGCTCTAGAGATAGTCTATTCAAATGAAGTTTCTTTTTAATTTTTAATTTTTGCTTTTTAGAGCCGCACCCTTGGCATATGGAAGTTTCCCAGTTTAGGGGTCCAATCAAGCTACAGTCACAGCAACTCAGGATCCTTAACCCACTGAGCAAGGCCAGGGATTGAACCTGTGTCCTCATGGATCCTAGTCAGGTTCATTACCACTGGGCCACAACGGGAACTCAGAGAACATGTTGATTTTTCTATTTTTTGGCCACACCCATGGCATGTGGAAGTTCTCATGCCAGGGATCGAACCCATGCCTTAGCTGCAGCCTGTGCTGGATCCTCAACCCACTATACCACAATGGAACTTTCCAAATAAACTTTTAAGAAATGTTTATATGATGATCTATAATGCCAAATTAAACCAATAAGAGGGGCAATTTGATACTGAAATCGATGTTTAAGATGCATTTGAGGCATTTCCTTGTGGTACAGCAGGTTAAGGATCTGGTGTCACTACAGTAGCTCAGGTCACTGATATGGCACAGTTTCAGTCCTTGGCCTAGGAACTTCCACATGCTCTGAGCGGAGTAACCACCCCCATCTACTGCCAAGAAAAAAGTGTATTTGAATATTTTTAATTTTTTTTTTTTGGCCTTTTTAGGGCCGCACCTGCGGCATAGGGGTTGAACTGGAGCTGTAGCTGCTGGCCTACACCACAGCCACAGCAACTCGGGATCCAAGCTGCGTCTGCAACCTACACCACAGCTCAGGGCAACACCGGATGCTTAACCCACTGAGCAAGGCCAGGGATTGAACCCACACCCTCATGGATACTAGTCCGGTTCATTAGCCACTGAGCCACTATGGGAATTCCTGAATATTTTTAAATTTAAAAAATTTGCCTATCATACTTAGTGTTTAGCCTTAATCCTTAAACAAATTTATAAGATATGAAAAATAATATTTAAGGTGGACAGGATTACAGAAAATGGAAAACTCATTCACTGATGTAAAGTCAGTACAACATTTCTAATACAAGTTGGAAATATGCACTAAAAGCCTCAGAAATGTTTATTACGTTCACTTCAAGAGTTCTACTTTTAGAAATCTACCTTAAGGAAATAAAATTCAGAGGTATCTGTGTATCACTGCATTACTTATAAATGATAGACTAGCATCAATTTACATGTTAATAAGGAAATACTAAAAAATTACATATATTCATAATATTAAATAGCCATTAGAGTTTCCATTCACAGGAGGAAATTCTTATCGGGTAATGAAATCAATCAAAATCAGGACATGAAAGTATATACACAGTATAAGTTCAACTATATACTAAAAAAACATTTACACATATACCAAAAAAAAAAAAAAAAAATAGAAGAAAGCACAGGAGGTCCTGTGGTTAGTGGCTCAGTGGTTAGTGAATCTGACCAGCATCCATGAGGACTAGGGTTCGATCCCTGGCCTTGCTCAGTGTCAAGGATCCAGCATTGCCGTGAGTTTTGATGCAGCTTGCAGACACGGCTTGGATCCTGAGTTGCTGTGGATGTGGTGCAGGCTGGTGGCTTCAGTTCCTATTGGACCCCTAGTCTGAGAGCCTCCATATGCCTCGGGTAAGGCCCTAAAAAGACAAAAAAGAAAAAAGAAAGCGCATAAAAATAGCAACAGTAATCACCTACAGATTGTGAACTATGGATAAGTTCCATTTTCATATTCTTTTCTTTCCAACTTTTCTAAAATAAATGTGCATTAATACTGCCACAGAAAAACCTCACTTAAGATGAGTTCTCATGTTAGCTTAAAGTCAGAGGACTTAACTTCAATTTTTGAACCAAGGTTTATTAATATGATATAGATTTTCAAGATTTTCTTAGCACTTACTGCTATTTGGATATTAAATTTTTTTTTTTTTTAATTTACAGCGACACTCACAGCATAATGGAAGTTCCTGGGCCAGGGACTGAATCCAAGCCACAGCTGTGACCTATGCTACAGCTGCGGCAATGCCAGATCCTTTAACCCAGTGCACCAGGCCAGGGATTGAACCTGCATCTTGCAGCAATCCAAGCTGCTGAAGTCAGATTCTTTTTGTTTTGTTTTGTTTTTTTGCTTTTTTGGGTGGCACTTGGGGCATATCGAAGTTCCCAGGCCAGGGGTCGAATCAGAACTGCAGCTGCTGGCCTAGGTGACAGCCACAGCAATGGTAGATCTGAGCCCTGTCTGTGACTTATACCACAGCTCACGGCAATGCCAAATCCTTAACCCACTGAACAGGACCAGGGATCGAACCTGCATCCTCATGGGTACTAGTTGGATTCATTACTGATGAGCCACAATGGGAACTCTTGCAATTGATTCCTAACCCACTGTACCACGGATGGAACTCCTTGATTTTTTTTTCCTTTTTTTTGGTCTTTTTAGGACTGCATCAATGGCATATGGAGGTTCCCAGGCTAAGGGTCCAATTGGAGTTGTAGCCGCTGGCCTGTGCCACAGCCACAGCAATGCCAGATCTGAGCTGCGGCTGTGACGTACACCACAGCTCATGGCAACATCAGATTCTTAACCCACTGAGTGAGACCAGGGATCAAACCTGTGTCCTCATGGATACTAGTCAGATTCGTTAACCACTGTACCACGAGGGGAACTCCCTCCTTGACATTTTTAATATTATTTATTATCTTGGGCTCTTCTCACACAAAATAAAGGTTTCTATTTCATATCTGCCACTGAGATAATGCTTGTAAATATTAAGTTATCTGGAAATCTAAATGTGGTTGTGTAATACGAACACATATACACAAAATTATAGACTATAAAACAAGTACTCAACATACCTGTGAAGGATATTCATAACTTTCCAATCACCAGTAATACCACTACTCATCCGAATCTTTTGAGCAATGTTGGAAACAGCTGCGAGAATTGCTGTCCCATCACTTCTCTGGAGTGCAGAACTGCCTAAGACCACCATTGGTTTTTTAGCTTCCATTAGAATCTATTAAAACAAAGGAAATTTGACTTAAAAAACTATATCTAACCAAATTTGCATCTACACAATGCTGTCCAAAGTTTTAGTTCTAACATGAATATCTTGATCTCTTAGTCAATGTATATGCATACATACGTACAACCAGATCTACTCATAAACATCTTGCCAATGCTACTATGAAATGGCTAAACAAATATCAGATAAAACAGATTTTCAAAAAGCATTGGGAATGAAAACCTTAGCCAAACATCCTTTGTCAGAATGACTATGGGTAGGTCCCAGGAAAACAGGGGAATGTCCACACAGAGGTTCGGATGCTACTGTGTAATAGGAAAAACCATGCTGAAGTACCATGTCCACTGTCTTCCATCTTTTCTCAATGCCCTGGACAGGAAGGAGGAGGCAAAGAAAGCAATGACCACGAAGTCACAGTGGAGGAAACCTAAAACTTTAAGGGCTTTGCTCTAAACCATAGGAACTACCTGAACACCAAAAACTGAGAGGGAATGCTTCCCAAGTGCTAAAGAAACTAAAGATAGGGTTACAGGCTGGAAAAACCAGAAGTAAAGCTGTAGACTATAATAGTTCACTTTTCTGCCCATCTTTTGTGTCATTCTTCAATAAATAGCTGGCCCAGTCAATGAAATCAACATGAGAACCACATCTAGACACAAACAAGAGAACATTCCTTTACCACAAGAGGAATTTCCCAAGGAAATGTGAAGTTTTCAATAGCCTCAAAAAAATGAGAAACAGTTTTCAGTAGCCTCAAAGAAAATGAAAAAAAGAGTTTTTTACTTCAAAAGAGCTCAGAGAAGTAAAATAAAGTATTATGTACTAGGACATTCTCATCAGACAATTCAGGAAAGAATGAGAAGAACAAAGTACAGATGAAACTCTTTCCAGAAACAATGAAAAACAAAATTAAATATAACTGTAAAAATATAGGGACAAGAAAGACAGGCTATAGGAAAGTATATAAAACCGAAAAAGAACAAAAGAATAAAGGAAAAATGACAGAAGAGATAGAAGAGGGGATCCAATATCTATCTGTACTGTTGAGAGGTCATAACGAAAGAGGCAGAACTAATTTGTAAGACAAATACATTTAAATCTATTGTAGAAGAAAACTTTCCTCCAAGAACGTACATCACCTTCTGAGGCATGGGAATGGGGAGGGATTCTCAAGAGATTTAAAAAAAAATTTTTTTTTTTGTCTCTCTTGGGCTGCACCCGAGGCATATGGATGCTCCCAGGCTAGAGGTCCAACCAGAGCTATAGCCGCCAGCCTACACCACAGCCACAGCAATGCGGGATCTAAGCCATGACTGCAACCTACACCACAGCTCATGGCAACACCGGATCTTAACCCACTGAGCAAGGCCAGGGACTAAACCTACATCCTCATGGATTCTAGTCAGATTTTTTTCCCCTGAGCCAAGACGAGAATTTCTAAGAAGTATTTTTGATCAGTTAATAATGATAGTATTAAAAACAACAAAAGGAGTCTGGTTTGGCTGCTTTATTCCTTTGCACTTGACTTTCTTCTTGCCTACACAGCTGAAGCAGTAAGTGAAGCAACCATCTTGGAACCATGAGGAAGCTCACAAACACACGTGAGTGAGCAAATGCACTAAGGATAAAGCAGAAAGACAGACTCCCACCTTGATGATATCCTTGGACAACAGCACTGTCAAACTGCCCACCTTCCGAACCACTGTTGTGTGAGTAATAGAAACCCTTTACATCCTTAAAACAATCACCAGCCCACCACACACCTACACACCCTAAAATAAAGAGAATCTTGGATCTTCAAACTAAAAGATACAGCATGTCCCATGAAAAAAAAATGGTAGAAAACGATCACCATTAAGCTATATCCTGGTGAAATTACTAAATTTTAAGAATAAAGAATCAAGTTTGAGGAGTTCCCTGGTAACCTCGCATTAAGGATTTGGCATTGTCACTGCTATGGCTCTGGTTTAATCCCTGGCCTGGGAACTTCTACATGCCAATGGCATGGTCAAGAAAAAAAAAAAATCAAGTATGAAATACCTTTTATTTTTTTTAGGGCTGCACTTGGTAGCATATGGAAGTTCCCAGGCTAGAGGTCAAATCGGAGCCACAGATGCCAGCCTACACCACCGCAACGCCAGAGCCGAGCCGAGTCTGTGACCTACACCACAGCTCATGGCAACGCCAGACCCTTAACCCACTGAGCGAGGCCAGAGATAGAACCTACATTCTCCTGGATACTAGTCAGATTTGTTTCCGCTGTGCCACAATGGGAACTCCTGACATACCTTTTTTTGTTTTATTTTTGTTTTTGGCCACATCTGCAGCATGCAGAAGTTCTTGGGCCAGGGATCGAACCTGAGTCACAGCTGCGACCTGAACCACAGCAGTGACACCAGATCCTTAACCCGCTGGGCCACAGGGAACTACTGAAATATCAATTTAAAAATATCTAGGCCAGGAGTTCCTGTTGTGGCACAGGGGTTAATGAATCTGACTAGGAACCATGAGGTTGTGGGTTCGATCTCAGTGGGTTAAGGATCTGGTGTTGCCGTGAACTGCGCTGTAGGTTGCGGACACAGCTCGGATCCCGCGTGGCTGCAGCCTGTGGCGTAGGCCGATGGCTACAGCTCTGATTAGACCCCTAGCCTAGGAACCTCCACATGCCGCGGGTGCGGCCCCAAAAAGCAAAAAAAAAAAAAAAAATCTAGACCAAAACAAACAAAACAAGACAGGGTTGGGGCAGAATTACAGCTGATATCAGGCTTCTCCAAAGTAACAAAAGGCACTGTCTGTAAAGTTCAGAGAAAAAGAAGTATAGCCCTTGAACTTAACATCTTGCCAAGGCTCTCTTTAGGAATAAAATAAACATTCTCAAGCAAGGAAGAACTCAAGGAATGTTGCATCTACATCTCTTGGGGAAAAAAAGGAAAAACGAAAAAAAAACCCTTTAGACTCCAGATGGCAATGAAAGGAATGTAAATAAAGACCTTAGTAATGAAAACGTAACGTAAAAGGACTAGTGAAAGTTTTCTCAGGAACAGTAATTCTTGCTGTAAAGAAAGATTTCATTCAAGCTTGA
>PVHT020000144.1:7892493-7907148 GCA_004024745.2 Catagonus wagneri
TTTTGTCATTTTAGGGCCACACCCGGGGTATATGGAGTTTCCAAGGCTAGGGGTTCAAACAATCAGAGCTGTAGCTGCTGGCCTATGCCACAGCCACAGCAACGTGAGATCCTAGCTGCATCTGCGACCTACACCACAGCTCACAGCAACACTGGATCCTTAACCCACTGAGCGAGGCCAGGGATCCAACCCGTGACCTCATGGTTCCTAGTCAGATTTGTTAGCCACGGAGCCACGACAGGAACTCCTTGCTACACATTTTTTAAACAGCAATCACTATTGTGTTACTACAAAAATAAAAAAAAAACCTTAAAAATAATACTTTAAAATCGACAACAGTAGATACATATAACTTAAGAGCACCTGGCTGAAGGGATGGCTACCCGAAGCAATGTCTTGAAGAATTTTGGGAGATTCTCCCAGATGGTCATATCTGTAAGTGAGATCCACTGGGCTGCCTATTAGGGCCACTTTTAAGTCATTATGAAGCCAGCTGAAATAAAAACAGCAAGTTTTTAGAGCTAAGTCACTGAGTTAGCATAGTTATTGGTCTTACCAATTAAGTGCTACATTTATTTACATTACAAAATGTTAAAAAATACTAAAACCTTGCCAGAACATTTAACTTTAACAGATCTCACTGTATGCCTTATAAAATAAAGTGATGTAAAAATACAGGCATACCTCTGAGATACTAGGTATTCAGTTTCAAACTACCACAATAAAGTGAGTATTCCAATAAAGCAATTCACACAAATTTTTTGGCTTCGTAGTGCATATAAAAGTTAGGTTTATATCATCTTGCAGTCTATCAAGTATACAAAAGCATTATGTAAAAAAAAAAAAAAAAAAAACCCCACAATAATATACACACCTTAGTTAAAAAATACTTTACTGCTAAGGAATGCCCTGGTGGCCTATCGATTAAGAACTTCAAACTCAGTGTTGTCACTTCTGTGGTTTGGGTTTGATCCCTGGCCTGGGAACTTCCACAAGAAGAAAAAAAGAAAAACAAAAAGGAGTTCCGTCATGGTGCAGCAGAAATGAATCCGACTAGCAACCATGAGGTTTCAGGTTCAATCCCTGGCCTCGCTGAGTGGGTTACCGGCGTTGCCATGAGCTGTGGTGTAGGTCACAGACGTGGTTCGGATCTGGCGTTGCTATGGCTAATGGTTGTGGCCTGCAGCTAGCTGTAGCTCCAACTGGACCCCTAGCCTGGGAACCTCCATATGCTGCGGGTGCGGCCCTAAAAAGAAAAACAAAAAAAACCTTTACTGCTAAAAAAAAATGCTAACCATCATATGAACCTTGGGCAAGTTGAAATCTTTTCGCTGGTAGAAAATCTTGCCTCAATGCTGATAAACTGCTGAATAATCAGGGTGGTAGTTGCTGAATGCTAGGGTGGCTGTGGCAATTTCTTAAAATGAGACAATAATGAAGTCTGCTGCATCATTTAACTTCCTTTCATGAACAATTTCTCTATAGCATGAAGTGCTTTTTGATACGTTTTATCCACAGTAAAAATTCTTTCAAAACTGGGAGTCAATCATCTCATACATGGCTGTTGCTTTATCAACTAAGTTTATAAAATATTCTAAATCCATTGCTATAGTTTCAACAATTTCTTTACAGAACCTTCACCAAAAGTAGATTCTATTTTAAGAAGCCACTTTCTTTGCTCATCCATAAGAAGCAACTCCTCACCCATTAAAGTTTTATCATGACATTGCAGTGATTCAATACGTCTTTAGGCTCTACATCTCTATTTCTACCACATCCACAATTACTTCCTCCACTGAAGTCTTGAGCTCCTTAAAGTCATCCAGAAGGGCTGGAATCAACTTCTTCCAAACTCCTTTTTAAAGCTGATCTCCTGACCTCTTCCAATGACTCACATGTTCTTAATGACATCAAGAATGGTGTTTTCTAGAAAGTTTTCTTTTTTTTTTTTTTTTGTCTTTTTGCCTTTATGTAGAGCCGCACCCGCGGCATATGGAGGTTCCCAGGCTAGGGGTCTAACAGGAGCTGTAGCTGCCGGCCTACGCAACAGCCGTAGCAATGCAGGATCCGAGCCGCGTCTGCAACCTTCACCACAGCTCACGGCAACGCCGGATCTTTAACCCACTAAGCAAGGCCAGGGATCGAACCCGCAACCTCATGGTTCTTAGTCGGATTCGTTAACCACTGAGCCACGAAGAGAACTCCCCTAGAAAGTTTTCAATTTACTTTGCCTAGATCCATCAGTGGAATCGCTACCTATGGCAACAGCTACAGCCTTATAAAGTGTATTGCTTAAATAATAAGACTTGAAAATCGAATTACTCATTGATCCATGAGCTGCAGAATGGATGATGTGTTGTTAGCAGGCATAAAACAACATTAATCTTGTTGCATATCTCCACTAGAGCTTTTGAGTGATCAAATGTCATTGTCAATTCACAGTAATTTTTTTTTTTTTGTCTTTTTGTCATTTTAGGGCTGCACCCGTGGCACGTGGAGGTTCCCAGGCTAGGGGTCGAATCAGAGCTGTAGCTGCCAGCCTACACCAGAGCCAAGCCATGTCTGCGACCTACACGACAGTTCACGGCAACGCCAGATCATTAACCCACTTAGCGATGCCAGGGATCAAACCCGCAACCTTGTGGTTCCTAGTCGGATTCATTAACCGCTGTGCCACCATGGGAACTCCTAGCAGTAATATTTTGAAAGGAATCTTTTTTTTTTTTTTCTGAGCAGCAGGTCTCAACAATGGACTTAAAATATTCAGTAAATCACGTTACAGATATGTTGTCATACAGTCTTTATCGTTTCATTGATGGAGTATAGGCAAAGTAGTTATCATAATTCTTAAAGGCCCTACGATTTTCAGAATGGTAAATTAAGCACTATCTTCAACTTAGTCACCACCAGTTGCCTTAGTCCCTTAGCCTGTCGTTTGAAGCTCTGAAGTCAGGCACTGACTTCTCCTCTCTATATAAGAGTTCTAAATGGCACTTTTTTCCAATATAAAGCTGTTTTGTCTACACTGAAAATTTGTTTAGTGTAGCCACCTTCATTAATCATCTCAGCTAGATCTTCTGGATAACTTGCTGCAGTTTCTACATTAGCACTTGCTTCATCTTGCACTTTTACATTATGGAAACGGCTTCTTTCTCCAAGTCTCATGAACCAATCTCTGCTAGCTTCAGCTTTTCTTCTGAAGCTTCTTCACCTCTTTCGGCCTGAAGAACTGAAGACAAGGTCTTACTCTGGATTAGGCTTTGGCTTAATGGGGATGTTGTGGCTGGTGAGATCTTCTATCCAGACCACTAAAACTTTCTCCATATCAACAATAAAGCTGTTTTGCTTTTTTATTATTCTTTTTTTAAAATTTGTTTTTATTTTTTAAAATTCTTTTTAGTTTTCAGTCTTTTTGTCTTTTTAGAGCCACACCGGCAGCATATGGAGGTTCCCATATTGGCTAGGGGTCCAATCAGAGCTGTAGCCACCAGCCTATACCACAGCCACAGCAACACCAGACCCAAGCCACATCTGTGACCTACACTACAGTTCACATCAGCACCGGAATCTTCAACCCACCAAGTGAGGCCAGGGATTGAACACGCATTCTCACAGATGCCAGTCAGGTTCGCTGACCGCTGAGCCACGACAGGAACTCCTCATTCTTGTGCTCATTAGAGTAGTACTTTTAATTTCCTTCAAGAATTTATCCTTTGCATTCACGACTTGGCTGTTTGGCACAGAGGTCTTTTTCAGCCTATCTCAGCTTTCAATATGCCTCCTTCAATAAGTTTAATCATCGCTAGCTTTTGATTTAAAGAGACTATTCCATTCACTTGAACACTTAGAAGCCTATCGATATTGTTACATTTAAGGAGATCCTACTGTGGCACAGTGGGTTAAGAATCTGAATGCACTGGCTTGGGTCACTGCAGAGGTGTGGGTCTGATCCCCAGCTTGGCACAGTGGGTTAAAGGATCCAGCTATTCCTGCAGCTGTGGTGTAGATTGCAGCTGTGACTCAGAGTCAGTCCCTGGCCAGGAACATCCATACACGAAGGGTGTGGCAATAAAACTTAAAAATACTGCTGTGTCTCAGGGAATAGGGAGACCCAAGGAGGGGAGAGAGAAGGGAGTGGCCAGTTGGCAGAGTAGTCAGAACACACTATGTTCATCAATTAAGTTCACCATTTTATATGGACGTGGTTTGTGGTGTCTCCAAATAATTATAATAGTAACATCAAAGATCACTGATTACAGATCACTATAACAAATAATAACGAAAAAGTTTCAAATATTGTGAGAATTACCAAAATATGACACAGATATAAAGTAAGCAAATGCTGTTGGAAAATGGTGCCAACAGACTTACTTGACACAGGGCTGTCACAAACTTTAAATCTGCCAAAAAACCACAATATTTGCAAAGTATAATAAAGCAAAGTGCAATAAAACGAGGTGTGTCTATATATATACTAAGGAGATTCAGTGAATTAATTTGCTGTATAAGAATTCTAACTCTAAGCTAGCTATTAACAAAGATTTTAATTTTATTTTTAGTTTTTTTTTGTGTGTGTGTTTTTTTTAATGCTTTTTACAGCTGCATCTGGGCAAATGGAAGTTCTTAGGCCCGGGGTCAAACTGGAGCTGCAGTTGCCAGCCTATACCACAGCCACAGCAATGGCGGATCTGAGCCACATCTGTGACCTACACCACAGCTCATAGCAATGCTTGATTCCCTACCCACTGAGTGAGGCCTCATGGATATTGGTCATATTGTTCCCACTGTACCACAGTGGGAACTCCCAAGATTTTAATTTTAGAATAAATGATCTACAGTTTTATTTCTGCCATATTTGCAAAGCAGAGTAAATTATCTTCTGTTTATTAAGACCATTTAAATCAAGCTCATAAAAACAAACTACATTAGGACTTTCATATGCTATAGGTGCAGCAAAAAAAATTTTAAAAAACCCTACATCATATTTATTCTCTTTGACAGGGAAGTATGGATCTAGCTCCTCCAAAAATAGTTATAAATGTAGTGACCATATATTCTTGTTTGAGATAGTGGTGACTTTTACTTGTCATTCTGGAATCATTAACAATTCCCGTTTTACTCTTAGCAGTGTCCCAGTTTAGACAATCAATTACACGGTCAACCTATTCCTAAGTCTTTTAAGATATAAAAAGATGGCGAGGTATTTTACAAAATAACTTGTCTGTTCTTTTATTTATTTTTTTTAATTTTTTTTTTTGTCTTTTTGACTTTTCCTAGGGCCACACTTGCGGCATATGGAGGTCCCAGGCTAGGGGTCTAACTGGAGCTGTAGCTGTCAGCCCATATCGGAGCCACAGCAAGTCCAGATCCGAGCCATGTCTGCAACCTACACCACAGCTCACAGCAATGCCGGATCCTTAACCCACTGAGCAAGGCCAGGGATCAAACCTGCAACACTTCATGATTCCTAGTTGGATTCGTTAACCACTGTACCATGATGGGAACTCCTTGTCTGTTCTTTTAAAAAAAAAAAACGTCAAAAAAGGAGACTGAAGAGTCATGACACTAATTTCAATGTGCAATTCCAGACTGGATCCTGGACCAGAAAAAAATTATTAAACAAGAAATTATGGAAAAATCAGTGAAATCTGAATAAACTGAGGATTATATAATACTGTATCAATACTAAATTCCTTTTTTTCTTTTTTTTAGGGCCGTACCCAAGGCATATGGACATCCCTAGGCTAAGGGTCGAATCGGAGCTACACTGCTGTAGCTCCTGGATACTAGTTGGATTTGTTTCCCCTGTGCCACAACAGGAACTCCCAATACTAAATTCTTGATTAAACAGATAATCAAAGTTTTAAATAAAGACTGTCCCTTGTTCTTAGGAAATCCACACAGAAGTACTCAGTATGGAATAAAAAGGGCATCATGTCAACAACTTTCATTTTTTTGGCTGTGCCCGTGGCACGTGGAAGTTCCCCGGCCAAACCTGCACCACAGCAGTGACCCAAGCTGCTGCAGTGACAATGTCAGATCCTTAACCCACTGAGCCACAAGAGAACTCCAACCACTTACTTTCAAATGATTATATTCATACCAATATATACATGGAGAGGGAATAATAAAAAATATAAAATATTAACACTGAGTAATCTGGGTGAACATTATACAAAAGTGGATATACAAAGACCAGTTCAAGTATCTTAAATTATTCCAAACGAAAAGATCAGTAGGGGGAGAAGGGGGTAATGGACCTGTTACAAACTGTCCTCCATTTTTTTTTTTTGAGTCTCACTCCCAATAATACTACTAGGAATCAGTTAAAATAGTAATTTTCATATATAAAACAAATTACTATATAAATGTTTTAAAACCCTGAATATTATTACTAACCTCTTTCGAATTCTAGCATTAAATAATGGTGCCTCAAAACGTGGATTTGTACCAACCAGGAGGATAACATCTGCCTCTTCCACACCAGCGATTGTAGTATTAAGAAGATAATTGGAACGCAGATCTGTGCTAAAAACACAAAATACATTAAAGGTTCAGATACTTGTTAATAATTGGATTCTCTAACAGTTCTTGGTCTCTATGTGAAAATAAATTGCTGGGTATGTTGGAGTGTCCAAGTTGTCACATATTAAACAACTTGTAACCAAAAAGGAAAATGAAAAAAGAAAAAGAAAGAAAGCCTAGATCCTAGCTTCGAATTTCTCACCCAGCTCCTGCAGTAGGGAAGACTTCTTCAGTGCATAGGGAGTCAGAGTCCACTCTGTTAAGTAAATCTTTGAGAGCTACCAGGGCTTCAGCATCCACCAAGCCACCTGCAATTGCTGCCACATCGTTTCCTTGAAAACTCTGCAACTAAAAACAGGTGAAAAGGCTATCAGCAAGAAACCATCATCCAGCAAAAGATCACAATGAATTGTTCAGAAAACAATAACAGAGCCATTTTCAAGTACAAAAAAAACCACCAAACTTCTGACCAAAAAGCTAATTTTTATATCAAAAATTAATCTAAGAGTGAGAGAGTGTATGTGGAACCAAAGTTAATAACATAAGCTTGGAATAAAGCTCTTTGCTTTAAAACAGGAACAAAGGGGCCTCAAAATGAGTCCCAGAGATTGAAGACCATGGAGTTACAGTTAAAACTTCTTCTGAAGTATGTGCTCCTTCAAGGCCTTAACCTATGTTGTTTTTCTCTGACCAGAAAGCCATTCCCCCTATTTTTGCTCTGGAAAGCTTGTATTCATGCTTAGACTTTGTCCAAGGAGTCGACCTTACTAGGTAATACACTATCGCTGGCCAGGCATCCCTCCAATATGCTCTCTCATACATCATCTTCTGCACGACTCCCCAAAGCAGCATATGGTAACTGCCCACTAGAAGACTGTGTCTCTAATCCCTACACCTAGCAGGACATCTGGCATAAGCCTCCCAATAAGTGTTTGTTAAACGAAAGGTAATCTTGCCAAGAGGAAAGAAGAGAAACATATCCTCCCTTCATTAGAAAGACATGCTTTGGAAATCACAAATATATTTACTCTATATTTCAAATTTTTACCATTCCAGCTACACGAGAAAGTGCATCCTCCCAGGTGGTATACGTTAAGAGCCCCTTTTCGTTTCTGATCATTGGCTCGGTAAGTCTTTGACGTTTTAGCCCATCATAGGCAAATCTAGATAATAGAAATTAAACCATTTGTGGGATCTTGATAAAGAGGCAACTATAATTTTCAAGTTTAATATCTAAAAGTAATTATTTAATACTTAAATACAGTACTGGTTAAAGGTTAAATGTGATAATACCTGGATACAAATAACCATGCCAGGTTTCTTCAGAGATGAACTAATACATATTTTACAAACATCACTTAAGACTGAAATACTACCTAAAATGTTGAGTTCTTGGAGTTCCCATCGTGGTGCAGTAGAAACGAATCTGACTAGGAACCATGAAGTTGCGGGTTCAATCCCTGGCCTTGCTCAGTGGGTTAACAATCCAGCGTTGCCGTGAGCTGTAGTGTAGGCTGCAGACGTGACTCGGATCCCGCGTTGCTGTGGCTGTGGTGAAGACCGGCGGCTACAGCTCCTGTTAGACCCCTAGCCTGGGAACCTCCATATGCCTCGGGAGTGGCCCTAGAAAAGGCAAAAAGACAAAAAAAAAATTAAAAAAAAATCAATCCGGTATTGCCGTGAGCTGTGGTGTAGGTCGCAGACACACCTCAGATCCCGCATGGCTGTGGCTGTGGTGTAGACCAGCATCTGTAACTCCAATTAGAGCCCTAGCCTGAGAAGCTCCATATGCTGTGAGTGTGGCCCTAAAAAGACAAAAGACAAAAAGAAGGCTGAGTTCTTATAAACTACCTGAATAATCTTAAATGTACAACATAAAAAAAATCTGAGAGGAGTTGCCGCTGTGGCACAATGTTATCAGCGGCATCTTGGGAGTGCTGGGGTACCCGGAACAGTGGGTTAAGGACCTGACATTGTCACGCCTGCGGCTTAGGTCGAAACTGAGTCTCAGATCTGATCTCTGGCCGGGGAACTCCATACGTGGAGGAGGGGCCAAAAAAGAAGCAAAAAAAATGATACTTGATAAAACCAAACCATTTTTATTCATAAAACTTGAGTATGTCTATATATTTCATCAAAATTACGTTATACAAACTAACTTTATTTAGATTCTATTCTCCAATGTAACAGAGACAAAATGAAAAAAAGTATCTTAATTTACTTCAATTTCTCCAACTGTGAGAAAAAAAAAATCTTTCAATACAAAAGCCAGTGACATACCTAGGACTATTAATGTCAGTTCTGTTCAATTCTCTATATAAATAGTCCAGATTTCAATGGTCTATATTCATTAATTTACAAATATAAAAACCGTTAAGGGTTCCCATTGTGGCACAGCAGAAATGAATCCGACTAAGAACTATGAGTTTGCGGGTTCGATCCCTGGCCTCCCTCGGTGGGTTAAGGATCCAGCGTTGCCATGAGCTGTGGTGTAGGTCCCAGACTCGGCCCGGACCTGGTGTCACTATGGCTGTAGTGTAGGCTGGCAGCTGCACCTCCAAGTAGACCCCTAGCCTGGGGACCTCCATATGCTGGGAGTGCAGCCCTAAAAAAAAAAAAAAAAAAAACACACACACACAAAAATTGTTCTTCAAAATCAAAAATCATTATAAAAATTTCCTTTAAATCAATTGCAAAAGTTAAGGAAAACAATATAGCATATACCTGGTTTTATCAGAGATCCACTCTTCATTGATATCCTCATGCATCCTCGGCAAAATCCTCATCACCTCTCCAGTTCTTGTACTGACTACAATATTACTTCCTACTGCGTCCATTACATCAATGGATTCTGTCTTTCTAAGAAAATAAACACATATATTTACTATGTTGATTTGGCGAATACAGACAAAGTTTCTGTCACTTGGGTTACCAAAAACAAAAAACCTGACAAATACTTTTCTGAATTTCTAAATTTCTAAAAATAACATATATATTCACACTCTCATATTTGAGCAGACCATAACACAAAAATAGAGGCCTTTAAAATTGTTATCTAAAACAGAAGCCATCTGGAAGGACCCCAAATAGCCAAATCTAACAATCTGAGTATCAAAATAAATAATAACACAGGCAAGATTTCTGGGTATGGCTGATTGAGCTTGACAAATCCTCCCCCTAAAAGCAAAAATAAAACTAGACAAAGTTGACAAAAGCAACAAATTCAGCTCTCTGAAGAGCGAACAAAAGCATACATTATGAGAAGCTTTTATATGTGGAAAAATTGCTGAACTTAGGGAGTTCCCGTTGTGGCTCAGCGGAAACGAATCTGACTAGGAACCATGAGGTTGCAGGTTCGATCCCGGGAACCATAAGGTTGCAGGTTCGATCCCTGGCCTTGCTCAGTGGGTTAAAGATCCGGCGTTGCCGTGAGCTGTGGTGTAGGTTGCAGATGCGGCTCAGATCCCACGTTGCTGTGACTGTGGTGTAGGCCGGCAGCTGTAGCTCCAACTGGACCCCTACCCTGGGAACCTCCTCATGCCGCACGTGCAGCCCTAAAATGACAAAAGACCAAAAAAAAAAAAAAATTGCTGAACTTAAACTAAGAACTGTGGAAATCAGAGATGTTTTGGTTTGGGACTATTCTTATCCCTTTTCCCACTACCTTGAACTGAATGGGGCAAGCTATGAAGATAGGAGCTTCTTTCCTACAGACAGACTCACTTGATTTAGAGAAATGGGAAAAGTGGTATCTCGGATGTCATTGAACTGAAGAAAGTCAAGGGTCTACTAGCCTGAAGCTACTCATATTCAGGGTAGTCTTAGTGGAAGCTGCACATTTGTGCAGCTGAGACCAGAAAAAGCCCAGGTTATTAACACGCTTCTGGACAACAGAGACCCAAAAAGCCCGGTGTAAAGTATAAGCTGGGTAGACCTGAAAACAGGTTGAACTTTGAATATTTGCACAGAGGATGGAAGCTTTATTAGCTCAAAGAATTTGAGCACAGTCATTATCTAACTACTAAGCTATGCGGCTGACATAGGGGCAACTCTTAAGAAGCTCTGCTTAAAAATAAAAACAAGACTATTAACATAGGTTCAAAGAACTAAAGAAAATCATGTTTAAAGTTCACAGGCAAGTATGAAACCATGAATCAACAAGAGTCTCAGTAAGGATACAGAAATTATTTAAAAAGGACCAAAGAGAAATTTTGGAGTTGGAAAGTATACCTACAATAAAAAATTTACCATAGGGGCTGAATAGCAGATTTGAGATGGCAAAAGAAAGAATTTGATGATAGAGCAACAGAATTCATCCAATCTGAAGAGCAAAGATTAAAAAAAGATTTAAGGGAAATGGATAGTGTCTCAGAGACCTGTGGCACAATATTAAGCGTAGAAACATAAGTATTATGAAAAGGAAAAAAAAACTCTCTACTTAAACATTTCACTTACATACTATCTCCTTTCTGCCTTGAACTCCCTTAACCTTTTGTATACATAAATACATGGTTTAAAGTCTGAAATTTTAAGATATCCTCATATACTCTGGTAGGAGTTCAAAATTAGAGGGCAATTTGATGATATGTTTCTACAACCTTAAAAATATTCACATGTATTGCAACTACTTATTCCATTTCTTGGTTTAATCAAAAGAATCAGAGATATATAATAAAATTTATAAATAACATGTTTATCATAGATTTGCAGTTATAAAGAAATAAGCTAAATGTTTAATAAGAACCAATTTTCTATTATTTTCATAGCCATACCCACAGCATATAGAAGTTTAGCACGGCCAAAATAAAAAAAATAATAAAAAAGGACAGAAAATACAGTGATGAATAATACCTTGTTTCCCAAGGCCGAGCAGTAAAGGCATAAGGCTTAGAGGTCAGGGCCCCCACAGGGCAGATATCAATAATATTCCCAGAAAGTTCAGACATGAACATCTTTTCAATATATGTGCCAACTTGCATATCATTTCCTCTGCCTGTTGTTCCCAAATCATCTACTCCGGCAATCTCACTTGCAAACCTGCCAAGTAAAAATGTACCATCAAAAGGTCAAACTTAGCAAAATTATCTCCTTTCCTACTATTACAAAGATAATGACTTTCAAAACACTAAAAAGATATGAGTATATTTTCCATGATAAATGTAGTCTTTGAATATAAATTAATTCAATAAATGTTTGCATTTAAGGTATAACACACATACAGAAAATTGCACAAATCATGTGCACAGCTTAGCAAGCTATCACCAAGTTAGTGCTTATTGCTTTTATTTTTATTTTATTTTTTTTTTGTCTTTTTGCTTTATCTAGGGCCGCACGCGGCATATGGAGGTTCCCAGGCTAGGGGTCTAACAGGAGCTATAGCTGTCGGCCTTCACCACAGCCACAGCAACACGGGATCCGAGCCGCGTCTGCAACCTACACCACAGCTCATGGCAACGCCAGATCCTTAACCCACTGGGCAAGGCCAGGGATCGAACCCGCAACGTCATGGTTCCTAGTCGGATTCGTTAACCACTGAGCCACGATGGGAACTCCTATAGTTTTGATTTTTAAATCCAACTGAAGTTAGTATTAACTACAAGTGAAAAATTATTCATTTTATTGGCTTATACAAAAAATGAAAACTACATCCCTCTTTTCCCACCAAATAAAAACTGCCATCTTTTCTATTGTTATTCCACCAAATTTTGTGAATATTAAGAACATAAGTGATACCCCAGAAAAGAGAAGAAAAAAATTACCTGATGCAGCGAGTACACTGTATACATCTAGTCATAATTGTTTTCACCAATGGTCCAATGTTCTTGTCCTCCACAGCACGTTTCCCCTCCAAAAACCGGCTCCTATCACTCCCAAACATCATGGACTGGTCCTTTAGTAGATTACAAAAGAGTTAACCTAATTTTGCTAACAAAATTGAAACTTGAGACAGCCAAAAAGATTTATAAAATTAGTCTAGGTACCTGCAGATCACATTCACCTCCCTGGTCACAAATAGGACAGTCCAGTGGGTGATTTGCTAGTAAGAACTCCATCACACCTTCTCTGTATGGAAAATTGTAATACATAAAGGGATGTAAAAGGCTGGCATTCAAAATGGTTTACATATAGGCTATTTAAGAAACCGTCACAGACGTATGTTCTCATATAGTTAGCAACAATTTTACATTTATTATCAGAAATGTCAATGAGGAGTTCCCATTGTGGCACAGCAGAAATGAATCTGACTATCCATGAGGATATTGGTTCAATCTCTGGCCTCAATCAATGGGTCAGGGATATGATGTTGCCACAAGCCGTGGTATAGGTCAGACATGGTTCGGATTCTGCGTTGCTGTGGCTGTGGTGTAGGCCAATTCAACCCCTAGCCTGAGAACTTCCTTATACTGAGGGTACAGCACTAAAATGCAAAAAAAAAAAAAAGTCCATGTCAATGTATGTTAATAAGAGTATTAACATATAATCAGAGTCTAGAACAACATATCATTAGAAAACCTAGAAAAGTATAACTGCTAACAACACAGAATTGTCAAAAGTTGCTGAATGGCCCTCAGAAAACATTTGCATTAATTCAAAATAAAAACACAGGAGTTCCCGTGGCTCAGTGGAAACAAGCCTAGCTAGTATCCATGAGGATGCGCGTTTGATCCCTGGCCTCACTCAGTGGGTTAAGGATTTGGCGTTGCTGTGAGCTGTGATGTAAGTTGCAGACATGGCTCAGATCTGGCATTGCTATGGCTGTGGCATAAGACGGAAGCTATAGCTCCAAATCGACCCTTAGCCTGGGAACTCCAGTATGCCCCACCTCTGGAACAACAACAACAACAACAACAAAAAAAAACCCCACAAATGCAAAGTAAAAACAAAAACACAGTCCATGCCAGTACAGTACAGTACAGTACAATATCACCACAACAGTCTCAGTTGGGTCTCAATCAGGCCCCAGACGCACTGTTCATCACTAGTTGAGCAAGGTTCTAAACAAGGGATTTTAATTGTTGATTTCCCTCTAGGCTCAAAACCATGAACAGCTGACTTCACTTCCTCTATCTATACTCACTTCCAATGCTCCTAGAAACCAAGCATGGCAATCTCTTCAGAATCTGATACTGAATTTCTCATCTAAGGGAAGATCTACATACTGAAATCCACAATTTTCTGATTTAAGAAAAGTTACTATGCTGAGTAACAATAAAGATACCTGGCTTTCTTAGATTTCTCTGAGTTTGTCAGGATATTCCAACCTTTCATTACTGGCATGGCACAAGCAGCTACAACCTGGAATTTTAATGCAAAAATCTGTTAAGTATTTACATTTATCTGCAATTAAAAGTTATCTAACACATAAAAGCATTAAATTATATATTTGAAAACAAGGAAAGGATAGAATATTTTTAAAGACTGAGTTTTTTAGTTTTCGTATTTATAATGATAATCTGGCACTTTATATTTCTCCTAGAAACAAATAATACATCTTTTTTTGTTTTTTTTTGCTTTTTTGCTTTTTAGGGCTGGGAACCTCAAATGGAGGTTCCCAGGCTAGGGGTCCAATCAGAGCTACAGCTGCCGGCCTACGCCACAGCCACAGCAATGCGGGATCTGAGCCGCTTCTGCGACCTACACCACAGCTCACAGCAACGCTGGATCCTTAACCCACTGAGCAAGGGCAGGGATCGAACCCGCAACCTCATGGTTCCTAGTCGGATTAATTTCTGCTGTGCCACGACAGGAACTCCCAAGACATCTTCTTAATTTTATTCTAATAATCAATGAAGTTTTGAAAAAGAGACTTTGAGGAGTTCCCATTGTGACTCAGCGGGTTAAGAACCTGACATATGGAGTTCCCTTTGTGGCTGAGTGGTTAACGAATCCGACTAGGAACCATGAGGTTGCGGGTTCGATCCCTGGCCTTGCTCAGTGGGTTAAGGATCCAGCGTTGCCGTGAGCTGTGGTGTAGGTTGCAGATGCGGTTCGGATCCCGCGTTGCTGTGGCTGTGGCAAAGGCCAGCAACTGTAGCTCTGATTTGACGCCTAGCCTGGGAACCTCCATATACTGCAGGTGTGGCCCTAAAAAGACAATAAAAATAAAAAATAAATAAAATTGCATAAACC
>PVHT020000144.1:7908148-7935417 GCA_004024745.2 Catagonus wagneri
AAATGAAATTAAACTCAAAAATAAACCTCTCTACTATAATCTTTTCTCTCGTGAAAAAGGCATGGCATAGCACTTTTTTTTTTTTTTTTTTTGGTCTTTTTAGGGCCATACCTGTGGCATATGGAGGTTCCCAGGCTAGGGGGTTGAATTGGAGCTATAGCTACCGGCCTATACCACAGCTACTTGCCTGCACCACAGCCACAGCAACTCAGGATCCAAACTGCATTTGCAATCCACACCACAGCTCATGGCAATGCCAGATCCCCAACCCAATGAGCGAGGCCAGGAATCGAACCCGCATCCAATGTATTCTAGTCGGGTTTGTTAACCACTGAGCCACAATGGGAACTCCCAGGCATAGCACTTCTAATGTGCTGCTGGCAACTCCATATCCTAGTCGTGTGTCACACAGCCATCTGGAAATACTGACTGCTCTAAGAAGGCCCCTTTATTTCTAAATGTTACAATTGCATGGTACTTGCACTTATAAAGCACTTTCATCGGTGTGTTTCCAATTTTGAAATGAAGAGAGTCAATCACACAAAAAATAAGTTTATAGATAAAGTAAACAGGACTAGATTCTCCACTACAATAATATTGATTCTAAATAAAGTTTGCTGCAAGATTTAAAGTTTTCTACCTTCTACCGCACAGTGTGGAATTTTAGGTATCAAATACCTTAGGAGCTTTCTCAATTTCAACAAGGCACATCCTACAGTTTCCAGCAACCGACAACCTTTCATGGTAACAGAATCGCGGGATCTGCATGCCAACCTTCTCACAAGCCTAGAAGACAAAGAATGTTTGCATTAGAATAACCTGACCTCATCCTTTTCTTATCTAAAAAAGGTAAAAGAAAAAAGATAACAACACGAGGCCACCTCCTATCTATAAATATCTGTATCTCCATTCTTACTTCATCCCCAAAGACATTTACTCCTTTTCTTTGCTCTTGATTCTAACCTCTGTCTGCTCTGAATCTCTTTAAAGATCCTCACCGTGTCTATTCCTTATGTGGAAGAAATTGGATAAAATAACCTCAGACTATGCTGAAGCCTTGACTCCTTAAGCCTTTCTACTGTGAACAAGAGTCTACAAACTCTGTCCCAGTGGCTTCATACTTGGACTTCCTCTTTGACTAGCTTTTCCTTTTTTAAGGGCCACACTCTCGGTACATGGAAGCTCCCAGCCTAGGGGTCAAATCGGACCTGTAGCTGCCGGCCTACACCAAAGCCACTGGCCTACACGGGATCCAAGCCACATCTGCAACCTACACCACAGCTCACAGCAACACTAGATCCTTAACCCACTGAGGGAGGCAATGGATCAAACTCACGTCCTCATGTATACTAGTCAGATTTGTTACTGCTGAGCCACGATGGGAACTCCTAGCTCTCCTCCTCTGGATTAGACTCCATTTCATACCATCTAGCTGGCAATGACCTGGTTCTATCTTTGGCTTCATATATTACACCCAGGGCTCTTACCCTCACTGTTGTCTGACGCTCTTCCTAGTTACCATTTGCCTAGTGAGTAAGTGAGGGAGACTGTTCTGCTCTACCAATTATCTGAGCTGATAAATGTATTGAGATATACTGTGGAGTTAGTTCTTCCATCCTCAGCCTTCACGCTAAAGAAATCTCATCAATTTTTAGCATTTTCACTATTTAGCAAAAAACATATCAAGTCTTCCTATGTGCTACGCGGCAGCGCGTCCGCTGTTCCAACCTTCATACTAGCTCACACTACATAATGATTACATTCAAACCTTCACCTGCAGCCCTGATAGTCCTCCACTTCTCCAGCTTAGATTTAAATAGGTATTTGCACGCATATGCTCCACAGACAACCTATTTCTGTCTCCTACTATATATCCCCAAAGAAGGTAACAAAGCCAGAAATTACAAAAATTCCTCTGCTCTGTATTATTCCTAAAGGCCTGTGTATCTACATCTCACTCTCTCTTGAATATACCCTTATGTTTTCATTTCCACTGACATTATGTTAAGCTTTCATCTCCTGCTCCATTAATGCAAGATATACTCTCTCCATCTCTCACTCCAGTCTCACCATTCTCCAAGACATCTGCTACAGTCACTGTCACACTGCTTAAAGCCACGAAAACACTCAATGGGTCAAACTACAAGCTCTTTAACATTGCATATATCTTCTTTCATAACTAGACTTTCTCTGCCAGAATAACCTGACTTCCTCTTCTACATACACATTATGCCATCTCCTCTTCTACATACA
This sequence comes from Catagonus wagneri, assembly GCA_004024745.2. Lineage (NCBI taxonomy): Eukaryota > Metazoa > Chordata > Mammalia > Artiodactyla > Tayassuidae > Catagonus > Catagonus wagneri. The sequence continues at coordinate 7,910,402 of PVHT020000144.1, forward strand.
CGTTATGTCCCATCAATACCAAACTACTTGAAGCTTCCTTGTCTGCATATAAACACCTGCTCATCCTTTAAAATCTCCTCAGGGATTACTTGAGATGCTCCTGACATCTCCTTCTACCACCTCCTATATATGCCAAAACTCTATACTGTACCTTGAACATACTTTTGTTACATGATATATTTATTATTTACATGTCTACGCCTGGCAGATAGTCTAGAAATTATTGATAAAGTGAATAAAGTACATTTAGTTCTGAAATAATTTACAGACGGAAAGAAGCATTATTCTCCATGACCTATTTTTTTAGTTCTGGAGGAATTTATAGAAATTAAATATTTAGAGCCTGAATTTGAGAACCACTATTCACCTACTTTATAAGACACATTCCTAGAAATATTACAAAAAATGGAAAGCTACACAAAAATGAGAAGCATCAAACAGGCCCAAAACAAAGGTTGCCTTTCCCCAAACTTACTTATATTAATAATTTATTCTAGATAATAGAATGTCTAAATAAGCATTTATTTGTAAGGTAGAAGTGAAACAAAAGAACTGCCATAGTTCACTAAGAAAGTCAGAAACTTTCGGAAAAAGATAACTCACTGAAATGTCAAGATTTCAAGTCAAACTTACTTTCATATAATTTTACCTACAGTTCTTTAATGAGCATTTGTCAAGGAATCTTGAAAAGTTTAAAGTAAATGAAAACTATAAAGAAAATAAATTTTGTTTTTTAAAAAAATCAGTACACACACAAAAATAAAAAATTAAAATAAAATATATGCCTACTTGGAGGACAGTAGTTCCTGGTTCCACCATGACAGACTGACCATCAACAAATACTTCAATCAAGTTGCTTGCTGCTGTGGCAGTTGTTCGAACTGACCATCAAAAATAATGAAGTGAAAAAGAAATTGAGAGTTCAATTTATTATAGTAGAGGATAATGGGTCAATTAATTCTAACCTGTATATCTAAATTTTTCTCCTAATTTTATACTATTCCCCTCTATTTCTTTAGATGTAAACTTTAAATATACTGAATTACAAGGAAGTTTTACCAATCTTGAATACCAAATGAAATATGGCTGTCTACTTTTTACAGCAGATAAGTTGAAACTTTTAATACCACTGAAAATATGTTCATGGGAAGACCATTTCTCAAAAGCAGAATGACTGATCTTTCTATTTTGGCACTGATAGGCAGTTCACACTACTTTTTATTCCATGATGATTCCTTCTTTTTTTTTAATGGCTGCACTGGCAGCACATGAAGTTCCTAGGCCAGGGATTGAACCTGTACCTCCGCAGCAATCAGAGCCACTGCAGGTAGATTCTTAACCAACTGTGTCATAGTGGGAACTCCATAATTTCTATAAATTGTTTAATGTAAAGTATATATTTTGAAAATTATTCTATTCAACTTCACTGTTTCTATTTTTTTTAATTAAAAATTCTTTTTTACCTTCTTAGGGCTGCACCTGTGGCATATGGAAGTTCCCCAACTAGGGGCTGAATCAGAGCTGCAGTTGCCAGCCTATGCCACAGCCATATTCACAGCAACACCAGATCCAAGCTGCAACTGTGACCTATGACACAGCCTGCAGCAACACTGGATCCTTAACCCATTGAGTGAGGCCAGAGATCAAACATGCATTCTCATGGATACTAGTTGGTTTCTTAAGCCACAATGGTAACTCCAGTTTCTATTTTTATTTAAAAGAAAATATGGGTTTAGGGTCTTTCAAGAAACATTCCATAGATCTACAAATTTACAATGATAGAAAGTCTAGTACACACAAATGTAAATTAAAAAAAAAAAACTCACCACATCCTTTAGGAGACTTAGAAAGGCCTATTAAGGCCCTTGATACAGGTATCCTTAACATATTGCTAAGAATAAAACAAAGAAGAACTATATTATCATAGGGAAAAAAAACCTTTGGTAATATTTTATGGTTTTATGGTGCTTTATAGACATTATTTCACTGAACATTTATCAGTCCTGATATTTTTCCTCAAATTCTCTCTAGAGAGATTAACTCGACTTACATCATCCAGAAGCTAAGAAGCAGTATATAAATTTGAGCCTTCTAATTCTATAAAAGAGCAGTTTGTTGTTCTTAACTATAAACAAATGATCAAACTTAAAACATTTCTATACAGTAAAATAAAATTTAAGAATACCAGTGAGCATATCATTAACAGCTATGTGAAATAAAGCCTGTCTTTCTGCCTTGATTTCCTGCTAATTTTCATTTATGTTCTGAGCAGTTATCTAGTAAATGCTCTGAAGATATTCTGAGCTGGCCCACAAGCCCAAGCCTTTAAGTGTCTGGAGTGCTATTTTCTGCGCCAAGTAGTACATTTATCTGACATTTGCAATTACCTATTTATGTGCCTATTCTACACCCACTGTATTATAAACTTCTTGATTCTTTCTATCCTCAGTATCTACCCGCAAGGCTGGAATACAGTAGCTCTTAAACAGTGGTTCTCAACAAGAGACAATTTTGCTTCCCAGGGAACATTTAACAATGTCCAGACAAATTATCTGTTGTCATGACTGGGAGAAAGCTATAGGCATCTAGTGTGTGTAGAGGCCAGGGTGCTACTAAACATCCTACCATACTCGGAACAATCCCCCATAACCAAGAATTGTCTAGAGTGTCAATAGTGCTGAATCTGAGAAACCCTCTCTCAAAGATTTGCTGAATTACTGAAATAAATGGAAGTAGATCACATAAATAACACCAACTGACATAAGCAAATAGAAAGTTATCCTTTCAGAGTTTTTTGTCCATTCACTTGATTGTCATTAGCTAAACAATGAACTTTCTACTTGATTATATGGGCTAAACATCCAATTTTTCATTTAGAACTACTGAAAATGCAAATTATGTGATCAGAATCTACACAATTTCAAAGGTTAGAGGAGGGGGGGAGATAGTACATATAAGTTTTAGGCATAGGGTTTCATGTACCTATTACAGACAGTATATAACAGGAAATGTCATTAATTCAGATTTCAATAACTCATGAAATTCATTAATTCAGAATTTGTGATACTGAACTTACAGACATCTGTCACCTACTAGTAAGCTTTTTGGTAAATCAGAGTTTCTGCTTCTTTATCTAAAGAGGAAAGCAATCCTAGGCTATGTATTATCAGTAGGAGGCTCAATAAATATCATTTAAAGCTGAACTCAATTAGGCAGTACTACCCACTGAAAATCAGTTTTAAAGTGCTTTTGTTTTTTCCTTTGTGCTCCTTCTCTTCGCTATCGGCACACATTATATGCGTGTCTTTATTATTCCACCTACTAAACAACAGGTTAGTAATCAATTTCAGTACCTACTAAACTATAAGCTCCTTGAAAAGGAAGGGTGCACTTTGGTCATTTTCTTTCTCTGAAGACCTAGCATGGTGCCCTTGAGAAAATAACCATCAAATAGAGTTGACCATTAAACAATATGGGTTTGAACTGTGCAGGTCCACTTGGAAGTGAATTTTTTTTCAATAGTAAATACTACAGTTACGAGATCTGAGGTTGGTCAAAACCTCATATCCAAACTGTGGATACTGTCACATTTCCCGGTTACCCATTTATATGTCATTCTCAGCTTAGACTGCATAAGAAGAAATATATGTAGTGAAATGTTGAGAAAAGCAAAACCGTGGATAAATCAAGTTCCAGAATATGAAGAATCTGTCCTATTAAAATATGTTGATATGAAGGTAAAATGAATTTGCTAAATTAGAGTAATGACAGATTCAAATTCAAAAATCAGTATTTCATACAACAATGTAAAAACTCAGGATGACTTTCTTTAACAGCCCAGCTAAAATGTCCCAACTACTCCCCAGTCTTATCACTCATTTAATTCTTCTTGGTAGATTCATTTCTAGCTTACAGTGGACGTTCAATAACTATCTGCTAAATGAATTCTATCTCCACGCTGTGGCCATAACAATGTCACTTTCCTGCTACTAAAGAATGCAGGTGTTGTGGCAAACGTATAACACCCCGCTTAAAGATGTACGTACAACTCAGCGGAAAAGAAGAACATTCTGTAAAAACCAGTTTGCTGTTTTTTCACCAGAAACAGTTCACCTTACGTTTCCTACACCCTCAATTCGTATTTGAGTAGCGTTGTCTCTGATCCACGATTTTACAGTACATGTATTAGATTCCCCCAAACTTTTAAACAACGTAGCTTTTTGTCATTCACAGTGCGACCTTGGGAAAACTTTTAAAATGTCCTTTTCTTCAGTTTCCCCACCAGTGAAGGAGTTAAGAAGTGTTACCCAAAGTAGTCCATAAACATAACCAAATAGTAAGAGGCATGTACGGTTGCTAAGGCAACAGCAACGAAAGATGCACTCACTGTACCAGGTTATGAGTTAACTGCGGGGAAAATGCTCCGTTTTTATGCCCATGTCACTTGCCACAGGTCCTCCCTCGGGGAACAATACGGCCTCCTCTCCAAGCAGAGGACTGTCCTGCATTGCCTTGCAGAAGGAAGGTCACCCACAAGGCTGCATTCGGGCCAGCGCTTCCCCAGGCCTCCAGACCTCTCCTCCTCTCTGTTCCATCAGACCAGAAACCTTGGCTTAACAGTCCTCACCTGCCGGCTCTCTGGGGGTTCCCGAGGAGGTAGGGTGGGACGGGGGCGCCCAGTCAAGGACAAGAGGAGAATGAGTCGGTTGGGTCAAAGCAAATAGTCTCATCAAGGAACAGACTCCGAGGGCCAAGGTACCTCAAGCCTTCTCACCCAACACGGCCTCACCTTTTCCCTGGAGCCGCCGAGGTAGGCTGCTCTGCAGAACCGTCTGCACCACAACGACCCCTTCGGAGGCAGGCTTGCTTATTCAATATGGCGGCCTCGGGTATCTCCGTCAGCCGGTCTGGACAGAACGGAAAGCCGGGAGGGACCAGAAACCCCAGTTCAACAACTTCCCGCTTAGATTGAGCTCGGCAACTTCCGTTAGTTTGACAGAGGGCGGGGCGGAGGGCGTTGCAGCCGGGAGGGGGCGGGGTAAAAGGGTGGGCTCGGGCCCGCAGTTCCGCCGGAAGTGGCTTGGCGGCCGAGGCCGAGCGTCTTCGGTCATCTCCGGTACCTCAAAGAACTGTTCTTGTAATTTTCCGAAGGCTTTGGAGATAGTAATTTGGGAAATACCCTTTTCATTAGTGATTTGTGAACACAGAGAAAGACTGGCGGGCAATCTGTGGGCCATTTATTCAGAGCCCTTGATTTTTACGTTCTGGAAGCTTAACGTGCTTTAACCTTTAACCTCTAACCTCCGGCCAGGGGCATCGGAGGGAAACGCCTCCGTCTCTATATAAGGAATTTCCGGCCCTTTTGCGGCCTTTTTCCTCTTAGAGTTAGGCTCCTCTTGAGCTCCGCTTTTCCTCCGCTGCCGCCCAGTTCCCAGATCGACAATCGCCATGGGTTTTGGAGATTTGAAAAGCCCTGCCGGCCTCCAGGTGCTCAACGACTACCTGGCGGACAAGAGCTACATCGAGGGGTGAGCTGACGGGCAGGGGCGGCCGGGTAAGGTGGGGCCACGTGGCGCGGCCTCGACTGCTGCTGGAGGAAGGGAAGCCTGGCCCCAGGGCTCTCCCAGGGGAAGGGGCTGCAGGAAGAGAAGTGTTAAAGAGGTGCTTTCTTTCCGCTTACTTGATTTAACCAGGTTTTTCCGCGTTTTGCTCAGTTTATAAGTGGAAACCTGTAGACCTGCGCTGGCGATTGCAATTTCCTAGGTCCACTAAGTGGTAGGCATGTCTCAGAATAGCTTGGAGAACCAAGTAGATGATCCCTGACCCTAAGGAGCCTTTTTATTTTTTCTTCTTTCCCCCCCCAAAATTAAAGCCACTCAGGGCCCCATAGCAAATAGGCGAGTTCCCATTCATTAATTTGAGGGACGTAGCGTTTGTCATTCATTTGCTGGTGTACGTGGCTTTTTTTTTTTTTTTCTAAGGTGTGTGTAATTAGTTTTATATCATCGGCAGGTATGTGCCATCACAAGCAGATGTGGCAGTATTCGAAGCAGTCTCTGGCCCACCACCTGCCGACTTGTGTCATGCGCTACGTTGGTATAATCACATCAAATCTTACGAAAAGGAAAAGGCCAGGTAAAATTATCTTGGTGTTCATCTGAAGAACGGACTGATTTTAAGGTTAAACTTAGGGTTTTCACATGACAAATTAGGATTCTGGCGACTTCATTTTTGTTGGGGTTTGTAAGCTAAGTTTCTCTGACTTTAGAAGACCAAGAGACTGGAATTCTCCATTTTTTCATGTAACAGGTAGGATGTGGAAAATTTTATTCAAGCCACAATGAGAATTGTAACTTGTGAAAAGTCCCTCAGAAATCTCTAAAAACTGTTCCACCCATATAAGTTCTTAAAACAGGGCTGTACATTGAATGACATGTTACTAACAGTTTATACAATCCAAATCTACAGGTGTAATGCAAGTAGTTTATTGTGGGTCATGGTGACCCAAGATAAGGAAGCAATGTTACCTTTAAGGAGGCTTGGTTAATGCAGATGCACAATGCACATAAAAGGTGAGAGAGGAGAGGGAAAGAAAATTTTTATGTTTAATTATTTGTCTTGGGCCATAAAATATGATTTTACTTTCAACAACAGCAGTTTAGCTTTTCTCCACACTGCCCTGCTAATGTTTCTCACCCTGACCTGGGGGACCCACCTCTGGGTTCGCAGGGGACTCATTCTTTCAGTTCTTTGCCATTCTTACGCAACTGCTAACAAGAATGGGGTGGAGGGGACCTCCAGTTCACTGAAAATGGAAATGAGCATGCTTAATGAAGTCTCAAACAGAAGTACTCATCCTAAAAGCAAACCGTTGTGCATGTTGAATATGACCTCACATGCTATTAGCGTTTGTTGAGTGAGGAACTAAAACATACAAAAGCATTTATCTGGGTGAGTGACGGTTAAGTTAGTACAGAAGGAATCTGTGGATGAGCTGCAATGAAAACAAGTTCTCGTGCATTGTCTGAAAAGGGACATCATACCAACCTAATAGTTGATTGATTTTTTTAAGCCTGCCAGGAGTGAAGAAAGCTTTGGGCAAGTATGGGCCTGCCAATGTGGAAGACACCACAGAAAGTGGAGCTACAGACAGTAAAGATGATGATGACATTGATCTCTTTGGATCTGATGATGAGGAGGTATGGCATAAATTGACATATATGTGTATCAGTGTGCTTAAGCACAGGCTCTGAAGCCAGAATGGCTGGGGTTGGATCCCAGCTTCCCTTTATTACCTGCCTTTCGAAAATTCTCACTAGCTACATGATGAATAAAATCAAATCACCATCTTTCGGCTGAGCTCCTGATGGATTTGCTTTTTTCTGATACAGCTGGTCTTTGTTATGACCCCATCAGCTTTAAGGCCAGGAACAACCAGCTTTGTGAAATATATTAAATTTATTCTTCACAGGAAAGTGAAGAAGCTAAGAGGCTAAGAGAAGAACGCCTTGCACAGTATGAGTCAAAGAAAGCCAAAAGTAAGTCATTTTATAATTTTTATATAACTTAATTCTTTTCATAATAATCTGAATAATTTTTTCCAAAGATTGTTCCCCAAAGTAATATCCTTTCCTCCACATTCCTTGAATACGTATCTCAAACTCTTCTTTTGAGGCAGAACTTCAAAACTTCCACAGCTACTGGTCTGCAGCTGTTCTTAGGTAGCAACTGCAGCATTCCTCTGTGGGAAAAAAAAGATGTTACACAAATAAACACCACTTTCTTAGCCAAACAGAAAGTGGGCATGTGTGTGACAAACACAAGATGTATTTTCTATAACTATATGGCTGAGGAGATGATCCATTTAGGAACATTGATTTGTTAAGCATCTTGGAGTAGGGTAAAAATAATAGAACGAAGGTATTTGAATAATGCTGTTTCTTACACTTTTTAGAACCAGCACTTGTTGCCAAGTCTTCCATCTTATTAGACGTGAAACCTTGGGATGATGAGACAGATATGGCAAAACTAGAGGAGTGCGTCAGAAGCATTCAAGCAGACGGCTTGGTCTGGGGCTCTTGTGAGTTTAGTCTTTGCTTTTTGACACTGGGATCTGTAATTTGCATAGTTTCAAGCTTTGTGAGTCATGAGGACTTGGCTAACTAAGATTTTTCTTAATTTTCTTTTCAGCCAAACTAGTTCCGGTGGGGTATGGAATTAAAAAACTTCAGATACAGTGCGTAGTTGAAGACGATAAAGTTGGAACAGATATGCTGGAGGAGCAGATCACTGCCTTTGAGGACTATGTGCAGTCTATGGATGTGGCTGCATTCAACAAAATCTAAAATCCATCGTGGACCGTTGCCCTTCAATAAAAGCTTGAAAGACAACCGTTGGCTCTTGACTCTTAAGCAGGGGGGGGTGGTATTTGTATTCCTCTGTTTTGAGGAAAGAAATTCAATGAATAAATAATTCATAAGTAATATAAATTTGGATCAGCATTCTCGTTGGATGTTTAGCCCAAAAAAAAGAGGGGACTGCCTATTATAAATACTGTGCCACACATATCTCTACAGTAGACTTTGTAAATAATATACAAATGGACTCGGTACAACTTACGTAACCATTAGCAGTGTCTTCAGTGCGTGATGATAATTTTCACTGCAGTATTTCAGGTTTTATGTTTGCTTTGTTTTCAGAAGAAATCAGGGAGATAAACTTCACTGAAAATTTTGTAGTGAGAGTTTTGATTTTAGATAATTAGTTCCATAAGTTAATAATGGTTTGAGACTTTAGCCTTTGCAAGCCGTTACAGAGTTACCTAGCATCTGAGTTGGTTTTCCTCAATGAGAATGTATGGAGTACTTTAAGGAATCAAGAAATGAGTAGGGAGTTCCCATTGTGGCGCAGTGGTTAATGAATCTGACTAGGAACCATGAGTTTGCGGGTTCAATCCCTGGCCTTGCTCAGTGGGTTAACAATCCGGTGTTGCCGTGAGCTGTGGTGTAGGTCGCAGACATGGCTCGGATCCTGCGTGGCTGTGGCTGTGGCGTAGGCCAGTGGCTACAGCTCCGGTTAGACCCCTAGCCTGGGAACTTCCACATGCCACGGGTGCGGGCAGCCCTAAAATGACAAAAGGCAAAAAAAAAAAAAAATGAGTAAAGAAAAGTAATAGTGCTTAGGGTAATACTGGACACATAAGGAATAATGTCAAATTTGCCAGAAGAGGAAACATTTGGAGATCCCACCTGGAAATAATGCTTGAATTGTTACACAATGGAATGTGCAAATTCCAGACACCTAACCCAAAGGGGAGAAGGAGTCTCAGAGTTCGTCATGATTACTTTTTTTTGTCTTTTTAGGGCCGCACCAGGGGCATATGGAGGTTCCCAGGCTAGGGGTCGAATCAGAGCTATAGCTGCCAGTCTACGCCACAGCAACGCCAGATCCGAGCTGCATCTGCGACCTATACCACAGCTCACAGCAATGCCAGATGGTTAACCCACTGAGCAAGGCCAGGGATTGAACCCGCAACCTCATGGTTTCTAGTCGGATTCGTTAAACTTTCGCCATGACAGGAACTCCTGTCATGATTTTTATAACCATTTGTCAAGGTAGATGTTGCAAATATAAATAATGCCTCCTGTAACTGTTCAGGAAACTGTGTTGAGGATGTGATGTGATTTGTTCTTTTTTTATTTTTTTTCTTTTTAGGGCCAAACCTGCAGCATATGGAAGTTTCCAGGATAGGGGTCAATTCGGAGCCATAGCCACCTGTCCACACCACAGCAACACCAAATCTGAGCCTTGACTGCAACCCACACCTCAGCTTACGGCAACACAGGATCATTCACCCACTTAACCAAGGCCAGGGTTCAAACCACTGTTCTCATGTATACTAGTCGGGTTCATTTCTGCTGCGCCACAAAGGGAACTCCTGATGATGTGATTTTTTTTTTTGTCATTTTAGGGCCACACCTGTGGCATGTGGAGGTTCCCAGGCTAGGAGTCCAATCGGAGCTACAGCTGCTGGCCTATGCCAGAGCCGCAGCAACACGGGATCTGAGCCGCATCTGTGACCTACACCACAGCTCACGGCAACGCTGAATCCTTAACCCACTGAGCGAGGCCGGGGATTGAACCCTCAACCTCATGGTTCTTAGTTGGATTCGTTTCCGCTGAGCAACGATGGAAACTCCCCTGAGGATGTGATTTTGATCAGTATTTCTGTGTCCTGGAAGGGAAGGTATATGGATGATTGATCCCTAGGCTGTGGTTCATAAGCCTGGCTTGGATGTAGAGGTGGGACATTTTACCTGGACTATAAATCTGATTGAGCCTACTGGGGTGGCAGGGGCCTTCAGTATTGAGGTGGTGCTGCAGGTAAATATGTTCACAGTAGTAGTTTTCAAAAAAGCAGAGCTTGAGAATTGCTGCCCTACATTTTGTGGTCTTTAGGCCAAAGATACTCAGGTTTGATTTCTCACCTGTGATTCCTTCATTCTTACAGGAAATTTAGGCCAAAGATACTCAGCAGAAGCAGGTAATATAGTTTTCTCCCCTCAATCTGATTTCCTATGTCTGTGACCACCTTGAATGTGGGAATTTGTTTAAATTCTAAAGAATATATTCAATCAGACATTTATGTACTGATGAATGAAATCATCTTCAGAGTCCAACAGACCAAGTCTAAAGTAGAGATTTTCAGGTTGTCGGTATCATGAGAGCCAGCAGGGGGCAGCAGTTCATTTTCTGGAGAACAGGAGAGCCTGGAGATAATGAAAGACTGGAAAAAAGCAGAAGTGTAGTAACCAGTAAATAGCCCAAAATAATTCAAATCATTAACACGTTAAAGGGATTGAGTCCAAAGAGCTTGACAAAGTATTAAATATTTAAAATTATTAATAAAAAATGATTAAAAATTTGGTTAAAAAGGAATTTCAAATTTTAGTCTATTTAAACCACAACTGTCATAAATTTTATTTAGAAATATGTGACTTTAGGAGTTCCCGTTGTGTAGCAGAAACAAATCCGACAAGGAACCATGAGGTTGCGTGTTTGATCCCTAGCCTTGCTCAGTGGATTAAGGACTTGGTATTGCCATGAGCTGTGGTGTAGGTCGCAGACATGCCTCAGATCCCATGTTGCTGTGGCTGTGCTATAGGCCTGCAGCTACAGCTCCAATTAGACCCCTAGCCTGGGAACCAGGTGCAGCCCTAAAAGGACAAAAGACCAAAAAAATAAAAAAGGTATGTTACTTTAAAATCTTGACTCCATAGCCTTGAATTAAAAAAAAAAAAAAAAACTTGAGTGGTTAACGAATCCAACTAGGAACCATGAGGTTGCCGGTTCCATCCCTGACCTCGCTCAGTGGGTTAAGGATCCAGCGTTGCACTGAGCTGTGGTATAGGTCGCAGACGGGGCTCAGATCCTGCATTGCTGTGGCTATGGTGTAGGCCTGTAGCTACAGCTCCAATTAGACCCCTAGCCTGGGAACCTCCATATGCTGTGGGTGCGGCCCTAGAAAAGACGAAAAATAGAAAATTAAAAAAAAAAAATACTCGACAGTATCTACTATTGTATTTTTATTTCATTTTCAAAAAATTTTTTTACTTTAATGCTTTTTAGGGCTGCACCCATGGCATATGGAGGTTCCCAGGCTAGGGATCGAATTGGAGCTGCACCTGCCAGCCCATGCCAGGGCAAAGCCAGATCCAAGCCGCGTCTGCAACCTACACCACAGCTCAGTGCAATGCTGGATCCTTAACCCCCTGAACAAGGCAGGGATTGAACCCGCAACCTCATGGTTCCTAATCAGGTTCATTAACCACTGAGCCACAATGGAACTCCCTTACTATCATATTTTTAAAAATGCATACATTAATGTGGTTCAAAATTCCAGAGGTTATGTAGTGGAGTCCCTGCTGTCCCCCAGGTCTCCCAGTCACTTATGCACAGGTTCTTATGTCTTTGCAGAGCTGGTCTAAGCATACTTTATAGACTAATTGTAGCATACAACACAAACTTCCACATTTTACGTTTTCGCTGGGTTGTTTTTTGTTTGTTTTGCTTTTTAGGGCCACACCCAAAGGATATGGGAGTGTGGGTTCAAATCGGAGTTGTAGCTGCCAGCATACATCACACCAGATCCAAGATGGTCCGTGACCTACACCACAGCTCATAGCAACGCTGGATCCTTAACCCACTGAGTGATGCCAGGGATAGAACCCGTATCCTCTTGGGTACTAGTCAAGTTCTTAACCTGTTGAGCCACAACAGGAACTCCCTTTCAAATATTTTTTATCCATGGTTAGTTGAATCTGCAAGTGTAGAACCTGCAGATAAGGAAGGCTGACTAAACCAAAAGTCCATAGACTCAGGGAACGCTAGAACTGAATAAAAGTTTTTTAGAGGAGTTGGGACTTGAACTTGATAGACCTTAATTTGTGATGAGTTTTTTTTAAAAAAATGAAAAACTATTCTACGATGGTGAAAAAGGCAGAATGATAAAGGCAAGAATGAAAAAAGTAAAAACAAAAAAAAAATAGGGGAGTTATCTTGTGGTGCGGCAGTTAAGGATTCGATATTGTCACTGCAGGTTTGGATCGCTGCTGTGGTGCAGGTTTGATCCTGGCCTGGAACTTCTCCATGACATGGCTGTGACCAAAAAAAAAAAAAAAAAAGGAAAGAAAAAAAAGGCAAGAATGAGAATAGAAGTTTTGGGAGACAATTAGAGTTTAGCTAGATTTTGCAGTATTCAGTTTGCGATTAGATAGAGTGAGGCTAAGTTACGGAAGCATCTGAGTTACAGTCTGGCGCATTCTGTGAGGGCAATGGGGAGCCTGGTTTCCAAGCCAAAGGCAAACGCAAAGCATAGATGGTGGGCGGAGAGGTTGGGGTGTGAGGTGAAGTAGTAGAAAGGGATTAAGAGGGACAGGCTTTCAGTTATAAGTCATATGAATGTAATGTACAGAATAGGGAATATGGTTAATAAAATTATAACACCTATCTGATGACAGATGGTTGCTAGACTTTTTGTAGTGTATATTACAAAAAATTTTAATGTATATAAATGTCAAATCACCATGTAAACAGAAACTAGTATAATATTGTATGCCAACTATATTTCTGGTTTTAAAAAAAGGCAGAGCTCTGCACTGGAGATGATGTGAATAGAAGCGGGGAAATAAGAGGACTGTTATGTTTTAATAAACAGGGCTAGATTATGGCATATGTGAAACATTTTATAAATTTAACATATTTTCTTTGGAAAGTAATGGAGGTTTCCCAGCAAATTTTCCAGTCTAATAGCAACACTGAAAAATGCTTGATTTTTTTCATTGGCTATAACTATGAAAAATAAGCTTACAGACAAAGACACAAATATGAAGAGTTGCCTTAGTGTTTTGAGACATACTTATGTATATTTTTTCCCAAACAAACACAATTCGGCGATGGCAGTTATTGTCTTTAGAATAAAAAAGTAAAAAAAAAAAAAAGCTTGCCTCACATACACTGTCTAATGTGAACCGCATTATGAAAAGCCTGTGAGATAAACAAAGCAGACATTGTTATCACCACTTATAAATGAGGACACAGCTCTGAAAGATGACCCCAGTTATTCACCTAGTAAATGAGAGAGGAGGAACTCAAACCCAGGTCTTCATGGACCAGATCAGGTATTGGCCATAGAATGGGGAAAGTTCTTCATTCCTGCTTTTAGATGATTTGATCCTGTTTCATCAGTACAACTTTTGCTTCATATCCTCAATTAAGAAGAGTAAAAAGATAATATCACACAAGGGTAAACTTAAAACAGAAATGGAGAGAGTTCTTGTCATGGTATAGCAGAAATGAATCTGACTAATATCCATGAAGATGCAGGTCCGATCCCTGGCCTTGCTCAGTAGGTTAAGGATATGGCATTGCAGTGAGCTGTGGTGTAGGCCAGCAGCTACAGCTCTGATTCGATCGCTAGCCTGGGAACTTCCATATGCCAGGAAGGGTGAAGCCCTAAAAAAAAATAAAAAGCCTTAGGAAAATGTGCCAAATGGGAGCCTGTCATTTGGAATGTTATTGCCCTAAATAGCTTTTAGTAAAGTAAAAAATCACAGGAAACTGTGCGTGGACACCTAAAACCCCACCCCTCAAGGAATTACTGCTCATATGTAAGAGTACTGAACTATGAATTGCCTTTCAAGCCTGATGCCCACCTGTGGTCTTCTGTCCTCACTTTGTCCCTATAAAATGGGACTATTCTCTTTTCTGAACACAGCCTGTTTTCCAACCCCTAAACATTGCTCTTGCTATGGCACATACCTGAAATGGCCTCTTTTTTCACCTGCATTTGTTAAAATTATAGCTATTCTTCAGGATAGACTTAAATTACCTTTTTCAAGGAGTCTTTGAGTTCCCACTGTGGTGCAGTGGGTTAAGAATCAGACTGCAGTGGCGTGGATCCCTGCAGAGGTGCGAGTTCAATCCCTAGCCCAACATAGTGGGTTAAATTCAATCGGATTCAATCCCTGGCCCAGGAACTTCCATATGCCTAGGGTACAACCATTAAAAAACAAAAACAAACAAACAAACAAACAAACTCTTTCATTTTGCTTTTTCCTGCCCCTTCAGCCTCCTGGCCCATAATATTCTTTTTCTCTTTTTGGCCATACCTCTGGCATGCAGATGTTCCCAAGCTAGGGAATCGAACCCATACCACAGCAGTGACCATAGCCACAGCAGTGACAACGCCAGATCCTTAACTGCCAGGCCACCAGGAACTGCTAATTTTTTTTATAGAATTTATAAATGGCCTTGTTATGAAATTATTTGTGTAAGTTCCCTCATTTTTCCTACAAGACATTTATGTTCACTTAAGAGGAGGAAAGGATCTAACACTGATTAAGCAATTACTATGTCAGAAGGTGCCAGGAGTTTCACTGAATCAGCCTAGTACCAGCTAATATGTGTTAGGTATTTATAGACCTAAGCACCACTTAAAGGTGCTCTACCTGTGTCAGTTCATTTCATTTTTACAGTAAGCCGACATAGCAGGTACCGCTATTTGTGATCCCATTTTGCAGATGAGGGAAGCTGAGGTCTAAAAATTTGGATTAATTTAGCCAAGGTCACAGAGCTTGAATATATTGGAGCCATAGTTCGAAGCCAGATATCCCGCCTTAGAGGCCCAGGAACCTGCCCTTGGAAGAGCTCCCTTCCAGTGAGCAGTCAGGTCTGTCTGGGTGGGTCTGTGCTCCAGTCCCTGGAAGCTGGGATTCTTTACTAGCCTTGCTTCCTCTTCAAACTGCCCCAGTGCCCTCCTCTCCTCCACCCTTCTGTCCTTTCAGCCATTCATCCTGCCCTTGGTCATTGGACCCCTAAAGACCCTTCCAACCAGATTCCAACTGCCAGGGAAGGAGGCTTGGAAACTCCGATCCTGGGTCCAGGCTTGTGTCCTATGCTGCACTTTGGATCTTCCCTCAAGCCAAGAATAAAACATTAACTCATTCCTGCTGGGAAATGCCTACACTGGTCTGCCACTTTCTACTAGTAGATCAGATTAATCTACTAGATTAGATTAATGGTTGTATTCCACCATTAGCTCTTTGATTTGATTTTTTTTTTTTTTTTTTGGTCTTTTTAGGGCTTCACCCAGGGCATATGGAAGTTCCCAGGCTAGGGGTCCAATAGGAG
This sequence comes from Catagonus wagneri, assembly GCA_004024745.2. NCBI lineage: Eukaryota > Metazoa > Chordata > Mammalia > Artiodactyla > Tayassuidae > Catagonus > Catagonus wagneri. Next base: position 7,926,092 of record PVHT020000144.1, read on the forward strand.
CTGCACCTGTCGGCTTACCCACAGCCACAGCAATGCAGGCTCCAGAGCTGCGTCTGCAAGGTACCCCACAGCTCACCACAATGCCGGTTCCTTAAACCAATGAGTGAGACCAGCTATCGAACCTGTGTCCTCATAGGTTACTGGTCATGTTCTTTACTGCCGAGCCACAACAGGAACTCCGTTATTAGCTATTTTAAAAGCCACTAGGAGTTCCCACTGTAGCTCAGTGGGTTAAAGACCCTGTGTAGTGTGGATGCAATTTCCATCTCTGGCTTTGCTGTGTGGGTTAAGGATCCAGCGTTGCCGCATGCTGCTGTGTAGGTGGCAGATGTGGCTCAAATCTGACATTGCTGTGGCTATGGTGTAGGCCAGCTGCTGCAGCTCCGATTCTACGCCTGGCCCAGGAACTTCCACATGTTGCAGGTGTGGCCATTAAAAAAAAGCCACTGAAACCAGTTCTTAGCCTAGGGTACAAGGACTCCCTGAAACTTTTTTTATTTTATTTATTTTTTTTTGCCTTTTGTCATTTTAGGGCCTCAAAAAAAAAAAAAAAAGCATTGTTCTGTAGAAAGCTTCCAAAACTTCTGTTAGATTTTTCAAGTGATTTCAGAGTATTTATTAGTTTTGACTTTTCGGGTTTCCTTTTTACCTTCTGGAGCCAGTAATATTTTTCAGAATCTCAAATATTTTCACAGGCCTTGGAAAGCTCCCAGGCCCTGGACACTGTGCCCCTATTCTGTAGCATGAGAAAAAAAAAAGAACAAGTCTACATAGGTTCCTAACTCACAAAACTTAGAAAGCAGCGCCCGGAAATGTATCTCCCAAACCACCACCTGCTCCATAATGTACTTTTGCCCTTGATTGCTTAATCCCCTTCCTTCCTGCTCAGCCTTCCTCTTTCTCCCCCGGCCTTAAGGGTCCCTCCCTTTGCCAAGCTAGGCATGAGCTTACGGAGTTCTCTTTTCTTTCTTGGGTCCTGCATCTTTTCTTTTGATCCTGGGAAACTATGACTGAGGGTTGATGGGGACCCCAGAATGGAATAGTGCAAACCCTTGTGGTGAAGGGTCAGGGTTAAAGGCTGCACAAATGGCTGGAAACTCGCAGTGAGCCTTCCTCTTCCTGCCTCCCCTTAACCCATACTGAGTATGGCAGAAGCCAGAAAGCTTGGGAGCCACAGAAGTTTGGAATATGCTGAGATGTGCATGTGTTTTTATGTGGAATAATTTCTAAACCAGATCTGATTGTTGCATGGGGCTAACGGTCAAGTACATGGCCAATAAATGATCTGAGAGGTGCATTTATAAAAACTAAGAGATGAGAAACAAGCTCATGGACTTGGAGAACAGACTGGTGGTTGCCAAGGGGCGAGGGAAGGAGTGGGATGGGCTGGGAGTTTGGGGTTAGTAGATGCAAACTATTGCATTTGGAGTGGATGAGCAAGGAGATCTTGCTGGATAGGACAGGGAACTGTATCTAGCCACCTGTGATGGAGCATGATGGAGGACAACGTGAGGAAAAGAATGCACATATATATGTATGACTGTACAGCAGAAATTGACAGACTATAATAGAAAAACAATTTTTTTTTTTTTTTTTGCTATCTTAGGGCCGCACCTGCGGCATATGGAGGTTCCCAGGCTAGGGGTCAAATCGGAGCTGTAGCCGCTGGCCTACACCACAGCCACAGCAACGCGGGATCCGAGCTGCATCTGCAAATTTCACCACAGATCACTGCAACGCCAGATCCTTAACTCACTGAGTGAGGCCAGGGATTGAACCTGCATCCTCATGGGTCCTAGTCGGGTTCGTTGACCACTGAGCCACGAAGAGAACTACAACAAAAATCTTAAAAAAAAAAAACAACAAAAAACCTAAGAGATGAGATTAAAAAGGATATCAATTCAAGAAATAGCACAGCTCCCCTCACAACTTTCAAAATAAAATCAAGAAATTCTAGAAAATTAAATATGTTTTACTAGTTGCCAGGTTCTCTGGTGGCTCAGCAGGTTAAGGATTTGGCATTGTCCTGTGACTTGGGTCATTGCTGTTGCACGGGTTTCGATCCCTGGCTTGGGAACTTCCATAGGCCATAAATGCAGCCAAAAAATAAAAAAAATTATAGTGAGGAGCAGAGTTTATCTGCATAAAAGACAAGGGTACCAGTAGAGCCATGGAAAAGGAAACTCCAACAGCAAGGACACAGATTTCCAATGTTTCTTCACCTCCATCTCTTTCCTCTCTGAACAGTCTACAATATTCCTGGTTCTCTTATGGCACTTATTGCTGTCTACTTTGTTTTAGGATTATTTTTGTACAAGTTTCATCTCGATTTCTAAACTGTGAAGTACCTTGTACATCTTAGCATCCCTCACAATACCTGTCTACCATGGTTCTATATGACTCAGAATCCTCTGCTAAAGGGGTAAATGAATAGAAGTCAAAATACAAATGAACAGATTTGGGAGTTCCCGTCATGGCTCAGTGGTTAACGAATCTGACTAGGAACCATGAGGTTGCGGGCTCGATCCCTGGCCTTGCTCAGTGGGTTAAGGATCCGGCGTTGCCGTGAGCTGTGGTGTAGGTTGCAGACGCGGCTTGGATCCCGCGTTGCTGTGGCTGTGGCAAAGGCCGCCAGCTACAGCTCCTGTTAGACTCCGAGCCTGGGAACCTCCACATGCTGTGGTGCGCCCCTAGATAAGGCAAAAAACAAACAAACAAACAGAATTGCACCAAAAAGAAGTCACTAACTTTAAGGTATACTTCTCGGTTTTATACTGCTGTTTGTATAAATATAGAAGTAAAAATATCAATACGTCATACGTACTTTCTTTTCCTGAAATCATTCTGATATTGGGCTGGACTATCTACTCTCTGGATGTCAGTGTTTCGTGTTTACAGCAATCTTATACATACCCGGGCATACCCAGAGTTTCTCCAAAACATTTGTATTTATGGTGATATCGTGGTATATCATGATGGGTATGTATCCCCATTGAGAGGTGAGATCCATGTCCCCTCCCCTTGAATTTGAGCCGGATAGTGACTGCTTTGACCAACAGAGTACAGTAGAAGTGATATTGTGCCAGTGTCTGGAAGAGGGTTTTTAAGAGTATTGGAGTTCCCTGGTGTCCCAGTGGGTTAGGGATCGGGTGTTGTGACTGCTGTGGCTTGAGTTGCTGCTCCGGCATGGGTGCAATCCCTAGCCCAGGAACCTGCATGCTACCGCCTCGGCCAAAAAAATAAATAAAGGAGTAGAAACTTACAACTTGAGCTCTCCGGTGGCTCAGCAGGTTAAGGATCCGGTGTTGTCACTGCAGCGTCTTGGGTCCATGCTCTTAGAGCCCCACTTACTGCCATATAAGAAATCTGTCCTGCTGTATAGCACAGGGAACTATATCTAGTAACTTGTGATGGAACACGATGGAGGATATGAGAAAACGAATGTACAATATGTATGCCTGGGTCATTTGCTGTACGGTAGAAACTGACAGAACACTGTAAATCAACTATTACGAAAAGATAAAAATCTTAAAAAAAAAAAGTAAAAACTGGAGTTCCCATTGTGGTACAGCAGAAACGAATCTGACTAGGAACCACGAGGTTGTGGGTTCAATCCCTGGCCTCGATCAGCGAGTTAAGGATTCAGAGATACCGTGAGCTGTGGTATAGGTCGTGTTGGGAGATGCGGCTCGGATCTGGTGTTGCTGTGGCTGTGGTGTAGGCTGGCAGCTGTAGCTCCGATTGGACCCCTAGCCTGGGAACCTCCATATGCCGTGGGTGCAGCCCTAAAAAGCAAAAAAAAAAAAAAAAAAAAAAAAAAAAAAAAAAAGTAAAAAGAGGGGAAAACACACACACACACCCAAGTCTGCCAACCCTGAGGTGCCATGCCAGAATACTGGAACGAAGAAAGGAGAAGATAGAGGAGAGGAAGGGAGGGGGAGGAGGAGACAGAGGTAAAGGGTGTGTGTGAAGAGAGCCGCTCAGCCAGTCCCCAGCTGTCCCAAACCTCAGCTGGTTAGGTCATCCCAGTTCAGCTGAGTCTCCAGACACTGTGAAGCAGAGAGGCGGACCTCCCTTCTGTGCCTTGTTTAAATTCTTGATCCTCAGATTTGTGAGATAAAATAACAATAAATTGTTGTTTTAGGCAACTAGATTTGGGGGCAGTTTGCTAAGCATTCAGAGTTAACTGGAAAAAATTTAAACTACTATAACCAATTATTACTTTAATTCATAAATGCACAGATACAGATTACATGAAATAAAGAAATTAAGTACATATACTGCATTTTAAGAATTAGTCTAGGACGTTCCCTGGTGACAGCAGTTAAAAGATCTCGCGTTGTCACTGCTGTGGCACAGGTTTGATCCCTGGCCTAGGATCTTCCACATACCTCAGAAAGAAAGAACAAATCCAACAGGTTACTTGTGCAGAATTAAAGTGAGCTTAAACACACATTATTTTTACGCTTTTAAAATTAGTCATGTATTTAATATTGATTTAAAACTTCAAAAAATTATTAAAATTGAAAAAGTAGTGTTGATAAATCCCTTATGCTATACAGAGCAAGAATAACACAGACAATTTAAGTTGCAGGAAAAAAGGTGAAGATCCTTCTTATGTTTTATATCCACAGAAAAAGGTGATGCCAATAAAATGATCAAAAATAAGATGACGATACCGTCAGCTCTATGTCTCAGAAACATAATCTGAAAGCATCTGTCGGGGGACTCACACAAAACCTGTTTACTGACTTGTGGAAGAGTAAGAATTCACTGGGCTGTTTCTAGGAGACACAGATTTTTGGTTTCAGAGTTCCTAAGCTGTTCGCTCACCGTGCTGGAACAGCTCACTTCCCACAGCGTGTATTTTAGTATCTCAGCAACTGAGGCCCGAAAGCGCACTTGGAATTTCTTACTAATTAGGACGTAAAGGATGGGGTTTAAGCAACTATTGAGGAAGGCCAAGCCAGTGGAGAGGGGGATCCCAGCCTGCAGCACCCAGTGAAAAGAGCTATTGTGGTGAATCGTAAGCTCCCAGATGCTAAATAGATGATAAGGAGTCCAGCAAATCAAAAAGGCCATCACCACAGCCAGGATGGTCCAGAAGTGCTTACTGGAGACCAGGACGCTTCTCTTTTTCACCTTGAAGATGAGACACAAGTAGCAAATGCTCATCGTCAGCAAAGGGACGAGGTACCCAATAATAACTTTCACCCAGGTCAGAACATGATGCCTCATCAACATGAAGTCAGGATCGTGCTCGTGGAAATTGTTATAGCAAACGGTGCGGTTATTGAACTCCAGAGTGTCCCGGAAGAAGAGGGCTGGGCCACCCATTAGCGAAGCCAAAAGCCAAACAATTATAACAATAACCAGAGAGTTTCTTAGGGTCCGGTACCGATGAGATAAGACGGGGTGGGTCAAGTGGATATAGCGGTCCAGGCTGATCACCGTCAGGAAGAAAACACTGGCAAACATGTTCAGCTGGGCGATGAAAGAATTGGCCTTACACAAGCAGACGCCAAAGGGCCAGTGGAAACTCATGGCCACGTAGGAGATGTACAGGGGCAGGAAGAGAAGAAAAATGAAATCCGCGATGGCTAGATTGAGGAACCAGAGAGTGGTGACCGTCTTCTTCCACTTGAATCCGGTGAACCAGATGACAATGGCGTTTCCTGGAATGCCCAGAACAAACGCTGAACAATATAACACCAGTGAGACCCAGTGAACGACTCCCAGGTGCGCTTTCTCCTCCAAGTTGGTCTCTGGGGAGTCATATTCCAGGACATAGGAGTAGTTCTCAAATTCTTCAAATATTGTTTCTTCTAGATCTTCCATGGCCTTGCTAAATGCAGAATGAAGAAACCTACGGAAGCCAGTTTACAAGGAAAAGAAAACAACTTTTATTTTTTATTTTTTGTCTTCTCTAGGGCCACACCCGCGGCATATGGAGGTTCCCAGGCTAGGGGTCTAACACGAGCTGTAGCTGCCGGCCTTTGCCACAGCCACAGCAACGCGGGATCTGAGCCACGTCTGCAACCTACACCACAGCTCACGGCAACACTGGATCCTTAACCCACTGAGCGAGGCCAGGGATCAAACCCACAACCTCATTGTTCCTAGTCAGATTCGTTAACCACTGAGCCACGACGGGAACTCTGAAAACAACTTTTATTTATTTATTTATTTTTTATTTTTTTATTTTTTTATTTTTTTGCCTTTTGTCATTTTTTATGGCCGCACCCGCGGCATGTGGAGGTTCCCAGGCTAGGGGTCTAATCGGAGCTGTGGCCACTGGCCTACACCGCAGCCACAGCAACGCAGGATCCGAGCCGCGTCTGCAACCTACACCACAGCTCACGGCAACGTCGGATCGTTAACCCACTGAGCAAGGGCAGGGATCGAACCTGCAACCTCATGGTTCCTAGTCGGATTCTTTAACCACTGCGCCACGACGGGAACTCCCTGAGAACAACTTTTAAAAGAAGAAATGTTTAGTGAGTGATTAAGAACGTCAGGACAAACATATTTGTTGTTAATAGGTACGAGTAACAGTTTAGGACCAAAGGGGGACATAACTACAGACGCAGAGATTTTTTTCAAAAGAGAGGAAGCTCATTTATCTGAAAATATTTATATTTATTTGAAATATCTGGCAAAATGTTCCCTAGAAGAAAATGTCCTCTTCCAAAATGGACACAAGCAGAAACAGAAAATCTGAATAGACCCATAACCATTAAAGAAATATGCATTAAGAAAAATTTCAGGAGTTCCCATCATGTTCAGAAAAAACAAATCTGACTAGTATCCATGAGGATTCAGGTCCCTCCCTGGCCTTACTCAGTGGGTTAAGGATCTGGTGTTATCTTTTTGTTTTTGTCTTTTTGCCTTTATGTAGAGCCGCACCCGTGACATATGGAGGTTCCCAGGCTAGGGGTCTAACAGGAGCTGTAGCTACCGGCCTTCGCCACAGCCACAGCAACGCGGGATCTGAGCCACGTCTGCAACCTACACCACAGCTCATGGCAACGCCAGATCCTTAACCCACTGAGCGAGGCCAGGATCAAACCTGCAACCTCATGGTTCCTAGTCGGATTCGTTAACCACTGAGCTACGACGGGAACTCTGGATCCGGTGTTATCTTGAACTGTGGTCTAGGTCGCAGACACAGCTCGGATCTGGTGTTACTGTGGCTGTGGCATAGGCCAGAGGCTACAGCTCCAACTTGACCCCTAGGCTGGGAACCTCCGTATTCCACAGGTGTGGCCCTAGGAAAAAAAAAAATTTCATGTTATGAACTAGACATAATATACTTTTTGGTCACACTTATGATTAATACTCTCTATGTCCAAGTTTTGGTGGATCCAAGTTTTACTATAATTATTCTCAAAGCTGTGAGAGTTTATTTTTGTGAAGTATTCAATAAGTGCTAAATATTGTTTTCCTTTTTAGGGCCAAACCTGCAGCATATAGATGTTCCGAGGCTAGGGGTAGAATCGGAGCTGCAGCTGCAGTCCTATACCATAGCCACAGCAACGCCAAACCTGAGCCACAGTAAGTGCTAAATTAAACGATCGATTCTATAGGTGCAGTTCCTGTGTTTGCAATGCTTGTAGAGCTGACTAGAGAGCTAACATCTAGCAGATATTTAAGTTCTTCCTAGGCATTATTATTATGTAGAAGATGCAAAAGGAAACAGATTAATAGTCACATGGTGATGACTTCAAAATCCTTACTTGTACCCTGATTTCTCAAGCTCTAGAGAGGGAGTTCCAGTTGTTTCCTTGGCTCACCTACCTAGATGTCACAGGAAAGCACTGGAGATTTTGACCCACTACTTTGCACCACCCGTGGATGTTTTTATTCTATGTTTATGAATGCAAATATCTTCATCAGGATTTGATAAATATGGAAGGATTTTTAATTGAAAGATATCTTCTGGAACTTGACAATGACCACTTAATTTCTAAATTAATTTCCTATAGAGTGTAGTCAAGCTTTATTTAAATTTTTATTTCGCCAAGATATCTTTGCTTTGAATTAATTTGAAGTAATTCTTGGGAGTTCCTGTTGTGGCTCAGCAGTAACAAACCTTACTAGTAACCGTGAGGATGCAGGTTCAACCCCTGGCCTCGATCAGTGGGTTAAGGATCCAGCATTGCCATGAGCTGTGGTGTAGGTCACAGACGTGGCTCGGTTCTGGTGTTGCTGTGGCTGCGGTGTAGACCGACAGCTACAGCTCCAATTCAACCCCTAGCCATGTGTGTGGCCCTGAAAAGACTAAATAAATAAATAAATAATTCTTTTTTACATTACAACAAAGATTTACTTTATTAATCACTTTTATTTTGCTTTTTATCCATACCAAATGTTATTTATTATAATTCCACCCAAAGCAAGTTTTCCTTTATGGCCTTTTCTTTTTCCTCTTATCAAGTCCAGTGTCCTGGATTAAGAAAACTTGAATGTCATTTTTTTCAATCAAAACAAAATTTATTGGATGTAATTCTAGCTTCAGCAATTTTGTTTTGTGTTGTTTCTATCTGCAGTATTCAAAATCAAGTGAAAAAAATACTAATAGTTATATTCATTTCTTGGAACTAAGTCATGAATGGGGCAAATACGCAAGATTTGAGATTATAGTAGCGTTAGAACGAAGAGGTCACATCTTGTGTTGCTCGCAGTCATCTCTAACTCAATTCAGCTAACACTGAATTCATCATCCTACCTAAAATCATCTGAGAAATCTCAGCAGGGCATAATTTAAAACAAAAGCATGGAGTTGCCGTCGTGGCTCACCAAAAACCAATCTGATGAGCATCCATGAGGACGCAGGTTCAATCCCTGGCTACACTCAGTGGGTCAAGGATCCCGTGTTGCCGTGAGCTGTGTTGTAGGTCGAAGACGCAGCTTGGATCTGACGTTTCTGTGGCTGTGGTGTAGGCTGGTGGCTACAGCTGTGATTGGACCCCTAGCCTGGGAACCTCCATATGCCATGGGTGCAGTCCTAGAAAGCAAAAAACACAAATACAAAAACAGAAAAAGGAATTTGGTGTTCCTGCTATGGTGCAGTGGGTTGAGAATCCTGGAGGCGCGGGTTTGATCCCTGGCTCAGCACAGTGGGTTAAAGAATCCAGTGTTGCCGCAGCTGTGGATAAGTTGCAGCTGTGGCATGGATTCAATCTGTGGCCCAGAAACTTGCATATGTCATAGGTGAGGCCTTAAAAATTAAAGGAAAAAAAAAAAAAAGCAAGCAACAAAAGCAATTCATTAGCATGCTCCCACCCCCTGACCCAGCCAACTTTTTTAAAATTTGTAATATATAG